>JAXGGA010002143.1:0-130006 GCA_038373865.1 Uloborus plumipes | reverse complement strand
AACCATTCAAAAGTCTTACGTGTGTGACAGCTTTTAAAGAGCCTCGTTAAATCGTTTCTGCCGAATGGATGAAGATGCACGTCAAGTTACAGGTGTTATGTATCAAGTTAATTTATGATATGAGATAGTTTTCTTTTAGTCCCCTAATTAGACCTTGGGGGGAAACTTTTCTATCTTTTGCCTTACGTGTGTGACCAAAAAAAAGTAACCTGCATATTTTGAGGGGTTAAAAACTTATGAAACACTTTATTACAAAAAATATGAGATATAATCATACTAAAGGATCTACGTTCATGATATTTGATAGTTTTTCCAAAAAAAAAATTGATTATTAGATGAAAAAAATTCTCTGACATTTTTTCACTAATAATGCATTTTTTTTTTAATTTGTCTCAATGTTATTAAACAAGGCTAAAATATGAGAAAAAAAAATTTATCTTAAAATTGATGCTGGAATCGAAAAGAATAGATATTTTTTTGTCAAAAAATAAGGTTTGTTTTTGTATTATGGGGGGAAAAAATTTTGGTGTGTTAGGACCACTTTTCGTGGAATTGCCCTACAATAAAAACTGTTTTCTCCCCCAACTTATTTTGCAATGCATTCTTTAAAAAAAAAAATGCCGGGTACAAACACCAACTAGTCTGCATTCTTAAACAAGAACGAAATAATGCAGAGAATTTTTGGCAATTCATTGCTTATACTACGCTAAGCAACAAAAAATAACTTTTTGTTTGTATTCTGGTTTTAAATAGACAATTCTTACTCATTGTGGGTCCAGAAAACCAATATGTAATTGATTTTTTTTTTTTTTTTTTTTTTTTTTTTTTTTTTTTTTTTTTTTTTTTTTGAGGAGCATTTAATAATTACGTACTAAATTTTTACAGAGCAATTAGGAAGGTTACTTCTGTACCTCAGAACCAGACTAACGTAAGTCCATTTTCGTCATTTTTCGGTAGAGGGGAAAAACGATTGTCGAATGCATCGTTTTTCCCCTCTACTGAAAAATGACGAAAATGGACTTACGTTAGTCTGGTTCTGAGGTACCGATTTGTAATGTACATGATTGAACTTTCAACAAATTACCATTATTTTCCTCATTTATATTGCATCTAAAAATAATATATATTTCACTATATGCTGGAAAATGCCATGAGCATGTTGAAAACATTTCAGACGCATACCTGTTACAATGCTCTTAGTCAAATGAATACTTGAGGCGATAATTACCATTTTGACTTTTGTCACTTTAGAAATACACAAGTGGCGCATATTTTAAAAGTTGCTGCGAAAGTCAGGAAACTTACGTTTGTTGTTACTGAATATATATTTGAAGTTCGTTCAGGCGAGCAAGATAACTTGTGCAGTTTTGAAATTAACATCTTACATGTAAAAGACATTCGTTTAAGAAATCAGTTTAATAGATACAAATTCAATAGGGAAAAAAAAGCTTAATGATTTTTTGACATTTTTTTCGGACTTAATATTTGTACAGTATTATTTCATTATTTATAGGTTGAAACGTTTAGTTACGGTAATTATGATTAATACTGCTTTAAATATATTTTTTTTTTTTTTTCATTCTTTTTTTCGGCATTCTTGGAGTTCGTGTTCTTTCTACTTTAATTAATTTTAAGCGTTAAAATCCGGTGAATAAACATCGTTATTTCAGAAACATTTGACTTAAGAATTCGTTAAATTAAAAACATTTCAATGAATTCATTCAGAATCTTTTCATTTTTATTTCGTCTCATTTAAAAGAAATACGTTTTTTTTTTCTTTTTTTTCTTTTCTTTGCTTCCTTTATTCTTTAATATTACAGTTTCATAACAATATACTCTATAAACTGTACACATTTCTTAATGCATAGATAATTTTTCATTTCACTATAGCTGTATGTCGTGCTTTTAGAATAATATTATTCTTTGAATGATTTTTTTCTTACCATGATTTTTAGTATTCATAAAAAATCTAAAAAGACAATATTGAAAGGTATGCAAAACTAGCTTTTTAAAAGACAGAGCTATCACCTGGCAGCAATCATTGAATGAGAATTCATCAGTTGTATTTCTTTCTCTCTCTCTTTTCTTGAAATAGTGCAAAATGTTCTTTTGGATTTTGAAACGTTTTTTCTTCTTTTCCATTAACTGTATTATATATCTGCAGCAGATTTTTCTACCATAAAAAACCGCTACTAACGGTGATTTTTAAATTATTCTTCGATATCTTTACAGTCAGCCCATAGATAACACTTAATCTGCTTCAATAAGTCTTAGCTCAGGGATACATTTTGATCAACCCTACGATTTTCCATTTTCTTCCTGATTGCAAAATCTTTGTCACCCGTCTCCCCTTTTCTCTCTCTCTCTCTCTCTCTCCTTCCTCCTTTTTTTCAGTCAAACAGTGCAAAATGTTTATATTGGTTTAAATTTTTTTTTCCATTAAATATATTATATATATGCAGCATGTAAATGACATTCGTTTAAGAAATCAGTTTAATATATACAAATTCAATAGGGAAATCAAAACTTAATGATTTTTTGACATTTTTTTCGAACTTAATATTTGTACGGTATTATTTCATTATTTATAGGTTGAAACGCTTAGTTACAGTAATTAGGATTAATACTGCTGTACATCATTTTTTTTTTTTTTTCATTCTTTTTTTCGGCATTCTTGGAGATGGTGTTCTTTCTACGTTTGTTAATTTTAAGCGTTGAAATCCGGTAAATAAACATCGTTATTTCAGAAATATTTGGGGGCAGCAGATTTTTCTACCATAAAAAACCGTTACTAACGGTGTCTTTTAAATTATTCTTCGATATCTTTAGAGTCAGCCCCTAGATAACCCCTAATCTGCTTCAATAAGTCTTAGCTCAGTGATACATTTTGATCAACCCTGCGATTTTCCATGTTCTTCCTGATTGTTAAAACTTTGTCCCCCACCTCCCTTCTCTCTCTCTTTCCTCCTTTTTTTTTCAGTCAAACAGTGCAAAATGTTTCTATTGGTTTAAAAAAAAATTCTTTTTATTTAAATATATTCTATCTACAGGGTTGTCCAAATTAAACTTCCCCGACTCAGAGGCCTGTGCAGGACGTTGTATGGGTATTAATGTGATGAAATTTTGAAAACGGACACTTCAGACCATGCGCTCGAGATTGATTAAAGAAAAAAATAGTACAAAAAGTTGCCAATAGGTGGCGCTGCTGATTAGAGGGACATTCTACAGATATTCTGTATGTGTTACCGTGGTTCTCTACAACTCTTTCCATTCGTAAAGCAGTGTGTTCTACAACTGAACGCAGTAAGTCCACATTAATTCCACGAACGTGACCATTAGTTGCGTCTTTAAGATGTGCCAAGGATGCGGGGCGTTATTTTTTTTTCGAAGAGGTGACTTCAAGAAAGTACGAAACTTGCTCTGTTACAGGAAGATGGTATCAAGACATGTTGACAACGTTTGTAATTCCTGAACTTCAACAACGTGGCCACCTCCAATCCAAGATATTTATGCAGGATGGTTAGAGATGCAAAAAACCTGTAGTTTTTGAGAACCGGGAAAAAACCCGGGAATTTTGGGGAATAAACCCGGAATTTTGGGGAACATTGGGAATTTTGAATGTAAACAAACATGCAATTTTTTACATACTTGTTATGCCAAATATATGAGTAAAAAGTAAAGACTTCGTCATTATTTGAGTTAAAAATGCAACAACTTTCAAAACAGTACTGTTATATAGTGTCACTCACTACCTTTGGAGCTCTTATAAAAGAGAGAGAGAAAAAAAATAATGCTGAAAAAAACGTTTCTAATTTGATAAACCACTCAGACAACCCTGTCTATTGGAATAAAGTAAATAACGTAATGTTTTAAAGGAGGTTAAATATGTGACATACATTGAAAAAACTTTTATGTTAGTTATCTAAAAAAAATTATGTTAGTTACATAAAATACTAAACATTTTATTAAAAAAACCCATCAATTAACGCATGGAGAAGCAATGATTGCAAGAGATAAGCAATTAGTTGCACTTTTAGAAAGTTAGAAAGCAAACTGAACAAACCATCTTAATTTGAAATTATACCCCATGACAAAACAAACTCAAGATAGGATGGCCTCTTTCACTTATTATTTTGAAATATTTTTCTGATAAGCAATTCCATAAACTGCAAAACATAACTATACGGGAAATATCTCTTGAATGTGTCTGATTACGGTAATAAATACAAATTTCAAAACCATAATTTCTTAACACTTTGAAAATTCCCAAAACTCCCGGGAATTTTCAAAATTCCCTTCCCAAAAAACCCGGTTTTTTCCCGGGAATAAACTGGGTTTTTTCCACCCGTTGCATCTCTAAGGATGGTGCACCTCCCCATATTCTTCGTGGCGTTCAACACATGTTACGGGCAACTTTCGCCTATGCAGGTGTGATCAGCCGCTGTTTCCCAATAGCTTGGCCTCCTCGCTCGCCTGATCTCACCCCGTTTGACTTTTAGTTATGGGGATTCTTAAAGGATCGGGTCTATCAAGAACACCCCACAACCTTGGCACATCTTAAAGACGCAGTTAATGATGATGTTCGTGGAATTAGTGTGGACTTAATAAGTTCAGCTGTAGAACACACTGCTAGATGAATGGAAAGAGTTGTGGAGAACCACGACACAACATATAGAATATCTGTAGAATGTATCGCTAATCTGCAGAGCCACCTATCAGCAACGTTTTGTACTATTTTTTTTTTCTTTGATAAATCTTGAGTGCATGGTCTGAAGCTTCTGTTTTCAAAATTTTATAACATTATGACCCATACAACGTCCTGCACAGGCCTCTGAGTTGGGGAAGTTTAATTTGGACAACCCTGTATATCTCAAAACCAGACTAACGTAAGTCCATTTTCGTAACTTTTCAGCAGAGGGCGAAAACGATTGACGATTGCATGCTAAAGATGGGACTCGTGCTCTTTTAACTTTATTAAATAATTGTGAAGGAATTTCTTTTATAGAATAACGTTCTCATGGGTCGATGCGGAGTAAGATTCTATATAAAATGCAGAAATAAAGTGAAAATCACTATTTTTGGACTTACGTCGTTCTGGTTCTGACGTACATATATATCCGCAACAAATTGCACTACCATTAGCTCCCGCCTCTAACAGTTACTTTCAATTTATCATTCGATCGCTAAAAGTCAGCCCTTTGACAACCACTATTCTGCTTCAATAAGTCTTAGCTCGCTAATACATTTTAATCAATCCAGCCATTGTTCACATTAATGCAGAAGCTCGAAATATCATAATGTAGTACTACAGTCATGCATTCACATCTAGGACCAGTTCACAATTTATATCTTAATAACACTAGACGTCATAAAATTGATTGTTCTAAATCACTGTCAGACACGACAATATCTTCAGGAACTGGAAATAGAGCGCGGCCACCACGTTAGGCCCATCCTATAAATGTCATTGCTGCAATACATGCAAACATAATTAACTTTAATTTTTATGGAAATGTTTCAGAGTTCAATAGAGTGCGAATATGCGACGGAATCTGTGAGCTAAATTCGAAGGATGGATCTAACGACCAGACCGATTCGCAAAGTACTATTTCAAAATTTTAATTAACTCGTTCGGCCATGTCGAAGAGGGTGGAACCCTGTTCCAAGGAGTGATTTGGCAGCCGTCCAGAGCGGAATGCCGATCCCATTATGCAAATTGATCGGAAATGTCGAAAAGTTTGAAGATTCCCATTCTGTTCTATTTTCACTTGAATGTGGCATTGTTGTGGGAGTGTGCCTCTGAATGCAGCTCGGGAGGGAATTCGGAATTTCGGAATTCCTTCGAGGTTGCGTTCGAAGTTTTGAGCTATCGGTTTTGCAGGAAGTAGAGTCGCAGATTGGACCGAAATGCAGTTAATATTATTCATACAAATGGCACAAAACATCATCTTGTCGTAAACTAGGAGTCTTCAACCTTCTAGTGTCGAAGACGACATCAAAAAATTTATAAAGATCGCGGGCCACACATCTGTAGAGTACGTACCTTAAAAAGTAGAGAAGGGTATCATAGCACTTGAATTAGTTTTTAAAAAAAAGAGGTGAGGTCAGGAGCGTCCTGATGGGAGATCACGGGATGTCACTGTGACCTCCCAATAATTTCCGTATTCGGCACATTTTGATGACGATTGGGCTATTACAAGACAATCTTGCAACATTGAGATTATTTCTTCTTTTCAGTTTTTAGAATTGTTTCTCTATAGATGCCAAACTTTTTTCACACTAAATATTATGCATGTACAATGTGTCCAACGTGCATGTATGCTTGTATTTTATTATTCGGTAAAATTGGAACTTTATTCTGTAAATTGATAATTTTCCCCCTCCCAAAATTTATCTCGGGGCGCCCCTGGGTGAGGTCAACAAGGCTTAAATTGCTCAATGTTTATGCTCAAAAAAAAAAGTTCTGCGGAATTCAAATCATTATTACTCAGTACATATTTTCTGATAATGGAACATAATAACATGTCATAATGCATACAATGATTGCAAGAATCTTGTTTACTCAATATATCTTCAAATTCTTGATCGGCCGTACATAATTTTGTTTTGGAGTTTGTATTATTCATTTGACCAAAGAACTGATTGTATACGTAGATACCACCAAAAATAGAAGAAATAAACAATCCATGTTTTCGTAATCATGAACATTTGTCTTTGACACTTAGCTCAACCGTTTTCTAGTCTTTCATTCACCCCCCCCCCTTTCCTCGTTGAACTTATGTTTCATCTGAGGGGGAAACACCTCCCGGACCACTAGAATATATTCAGCGGGCCACTATATAACTAAACGTTGTTTTAATAATATAATTTCCATAAAAACAAGTGTAATAAGTATGAATAAAATCAATTTCCCACTTACATACCCTAATAATGTACTGCATTTTAACTTTAAAAAAGCATCTTTTAAACGAATTACATTTTATCATTTAATTAGTTCTTCTGAGAGTCAATCGTCTATTCATCTCTAAACGAATTCAATTTTAATCAGTTCTTTTTAATCGACTTTAAGAGATAAACATTTTTTAGGAGATTGGATATTAATTTCTCAAAAAGACAAATTTTGTTCTTTTTCACTTTTTGAGAAAACCTTCAGTCACCACATGTTTCTGACTCTTCCTAACAGTGCCTGATGAATCTGTTATTATTGAAGTCTACGCATGACGACATTTGGGAAATAGTACTAGAATTAAATACGGAGGATTGAATTTAACAGAACTATACTTTGATTTCTTAAAATATGTATGAAGGATTCATTCAGATTAATTTTAAATTGTACGTACATTTCAAATAGTGCATGAGACACAAATCTCTTGAAATGCTTAAAACTTAGTTGGCCTCGAGCGTATAAGTTAGATACAGCAAGAAAATAACTAAGAAACTTAGCCAGTACTTTTAGTAACACTGATATTTTAGACATAGGGTGAGTATTGTTGTTCCGAAGTACAGGTACAATCTACGTACTGCGGCTTTGAAAGTTATTTTACACCTAACCAGGGCCTCATTAACCTTGGTTCTCTAAAATCAGTGGAACTGGATATCAAAATTTTGAGCATACTAAAGTAGTGTAAGTTTCTTTTTTTCTTCTCTTTCTCTCTCTTTTTAGCAACCGCAACTTTGAAAATGTACGGATTTTCAATTTTTACCACAGCAGCATTATGGCTTGATCGGAGCCTGCACTAAGCACTAAAGCATTCACAATGAGAAAAAATATCTTAATTGAACAACGTAACGGCAAATCTGTAGATTCTGAAACGTGTTCTTTAGTTCTGTAATTGTACATTCACTATTATTATATTGAACTTTTATGCTTAGTATTCTTTTACCACTGTTAAAAAATGCGAGGAAGTGTGCTACATAGTTCCAAAGTTTTCAGAATGAGAAAAAACAACGCTGTTATTAAACAAAGTGCATTAAATAAGTATTACACAAGATCCCATTTTGTTTTTGATTTACAATACACAATGAAAATTTTGCTTTTCTGTGGGAAAATATTTAAAAACATCCAAAAAAGTTATTAGCAGTTTTAATTACCATTTTCCATAAAACCACAGCCTAATGGGTCATTTTCAAAATTTGCTTACATTTGCTGTCCGGAGGTTAAAAAGACGATTTTGAAGCATAACTTATATTTTAAATTCAATGCGAATAATTATTTTCTACAAGAAATACCCCAAAAAAAATTCTATCACTCAAATTATTGAAATTTATTTATTTATTTTTATATAAGTCTTTAAAAATGAGAATCAAGGCAAAAACGCTTGTCCATTTCCAATTTTCGCAAGTTCAACTATTTTTTTCTTATACTTAATGGTCAAAAAAAGTAAATGCGACATATTATTTTCATATATTGACTATTAGTATATGGTATTCATGATAAATATTGACAATAGTAATTTTATTTCAATAAGAAATGTATGAATATATTTTGTCCGGAAGTTCTTGTCAAGTCCGTTACCCTAAGATTATTTTAGCTAAAAAAGGTATTTATTGAACTCAAAAGATCATAACACGCATTCTGTTAACTTAATAAATTAGTGTCGTAACTATTTTGTACCATTTTGTTTCCCTAAGTCGAGAAGTATTGCTGTGGCGTTTCGCACAAAATTTTTTCCAGGTGCGTATTTTTATTCTTTGTCAAGTCCGTTACCAAAGATTTTAGTATTAATTTTTACTTTTTCTAAACTTTTACCCCTAAATATTGTTCCTTATACAACTCTAAGAAAATGCATATTGTAGTTCAATTTTTAAATTCGACAACCTAGCCATAGTTTGACATTTTGGTTGAAATGTCAAGTCCGTTACTGGTCAAATCCGTTACCAAATGTCAAATTCGTTACCATAGAGTTTTTGATCAATATTTCAATCATCACAAACATCGTTTTAAGCTTCAGGGCGCAAATAATTTCAAGTGAAGTTGGTTCTAGGCTCTATGATATAGTTTAAAAGTGAGATTTCATATTGATTTTGTATGGTAATGGACGACAATTTTGCTTGCAACTTACAGTTTTACAACAGCATTTGAATACTTAATTATTCATCAAAGTGTACAACCAGTTACTTTTTTACACACCTACAATATGTGACTAAACATCTGTTAGTGTTTCTAAAAGAAAATAGTAAGTTAAAAAAATTACTTAAAAATTTTGAAATGTAAGCATATGGTGAAAATGACCCTAATACTTTAGGTATATCTTTGAAGAGTGTCTGAATAATACAATCGCCTTCCGAAGATAGCCAATCACAAAAATACGTTACCATTCATGTGTGGTTCTTATGTTCTTCAACAAAGAATAGCACAAAGAATTCTTTCTTACTTTTATAACACGTGAGACACTAAGGAAAGAGACCTGGAATTGTCAGCTTTTGTAATAGTGGAAATGGAGCCACACAGAATACGTCAAATAAAGGCACAGAGTTTGCCTTTCGTCACGTAAGTTGGGTTTACTGCACTCAGTCAGCATTATTTAGCAAATATTCTTCATAGAGTTAGGCACCTCTATTTTTATCGTGGCTATAAACGGATATTCCTTTCAACCGTGGTACTGAAAAAGATTCTCCAGTATCATTGTTGAATTCAGTTCTATAAAGTATAGAATTTATTTAGGATTATATTTTAGTAGCTGACCCCATGCGGAGCACTCACACTAAACAGAAAGAATGCAAAACCCCGTTTTTTCAAGTATTTTTTTAAATAGCAGCAAATATGCGAGTTTTTTTTTTTTTTTTTTTTTGCTGTGATGGAAGTGAAAAATATTTAAAAGGATGTTATACTTTTGAAGTTTAGTGAAGTCATTACTAAAATTACAGCGTACTCAAAAAAAAAAAGGGAGAGAAACCTTTGAGAAATAATATTAGCCCTGACTTGGTGGGGGTAAGTTACTGCTCAATATATATGATGATTGAAAGTTGGATTAGACTTCTGCTAAAGAGAAAGCCCCATTGAAATGATATTTTTCGACGCAGTTTCGAACCCATTCCTTTCTCTTTATAAGCACGACGCTCTATCCAATCACGGCAATGCGTCATATTTTTCAAATGTTATTCATTGAATTAATGTGTCATAGAAAACAGAAAACAAACTAATTACTTAAGAAAAATAAATTTAAACAATTTAAAAAAATGCAAGATTTGTACAAAATGTGGGAGTGCTCAAGTGTCACTTGAGCATATTTTAATATGTATAGGTTTTAATTTGGGAGAGTTGTTTTCTAAATCTCTTCTGTTTTTAGATTTTCTAATGGCTTTTGGACTCATGAAGCTGCTTTGATTTTTACCTTGCCAGCTAGAGATTAGAAACAACAACAACAACATTTTTTTTTAATTATAATTTTTAAATCGTGGGACTATTTTTCACCAATAACCGGCACGACAAGCTTTAAAATGAGGGGTAAAGTATGGAATTTGATAATGAAATAACAAAGATCTCACATTGTGGCAGTAAACAGGCTAGAGAAATAATATGTCGAAAATTCTGTCACCTACACAACAAAATATTTGAAATATCCGAAGAATTGATCTAGAACACTAGAATGCGTCCACCTTTACCCGAAAGGTGGAGAGTGGTTGTTAAGATGAGGACAAAAACGTGATTCTGAACTTAACGGCTTTTTCGGCACATCACGAAGAAGTAAAATAATGGGCTTAACAAAGTTTTCGTACTTGTACTTGAGTCTAACTTTGGTTAAAAGTTAGATTGTTCCGCTCGCAGAACGGTAGTGGTTAAAAGCACTTTCTAGCGTACAGTTAAAAAATAAACATAGTACCACTCTAGTTCAATTGTTCTGTATGGTTATGTAAGCGAGCTTTTAACTTTAAAAGCTTTGGTTCAAAGGCACAAAGTTGCATCAAGCAGAAATACAAATATAAGTAATGGATTAAAAAAAACTTGATGATCTTGAGAAATATACTTCTTAACATTCATATCTATTCCACAAAAATATTATTCGTGAGTAACTTCTCCATCAAAAATTTGGATGAAATTCAAGATTTTACGCGCTCCCCTCTCTTTTTCCGCTTCATATTTTCTTGGCTGAAAGGCAGTCCGTAAAAAGATATGGTGGAGTGTATAGGGTAGTGTGAAGCAGGGAAACTTCAGATCCGGATACAAGTCACATAAGAGACACGTGCGGCCTTTCTTGAGGCTGCCATGTCATTATTTATCCCTACTATATGTCAATAGGTTCCATAGTTGTGTAAGAAAATGTGCCAAAAAAGTTGCCTTAAAATTAACGGCAGTATAAAGATATATAATTTTCTATCGCCTAAAATTCGAAAGAACTATTTTCCCTTTGCCGAGGTTATTACAAGCCGAAAAATAATTTTAATTTAGCACTAAAAGATAATAATTAAATTATAGTTTAAATAACAAAAAAATACGCTTTTAGAGTTAATCAAACTAACATACACTTATAATACATCAAAATGAAACATAGTTTAGCCTTTAGTGTTAATAATAGTATTAAATCTATTACTTTTATGTTTGCAAAGAACGTGAATTTTATCTTTTATTCAGAGTTACATACTAACTAGAGCCGCTATATAGACAGGCCGACGCATCAAGATTAAGTTTCACCACTTTGGATCCAATTCCTTAACTTTTACTTTCAAATTTTCATTGTTGCGGAGTAGGGTTACCAGAAAAAAGTTTTGGCACATTGCTAAGCTTTGCCAAATCCACGTGCCACTAATATTTGCTCACAGTGAAAAATTACCAAAACGCGATTACTGGCCAGAAAAGACAACCACCCAAACACAATAACACGCGCTGGATCCAAAGTGGTGAAACTTAATCTTGATGCGCCGGCTCGTATATATAGAGGCCTTAATACTAACAACTGAAACACTTACAATACATCAGCATGTAATACAGTTTAGCCTTCAGTATTAATAATAGTATTAAATATATTACTTTTATACTTGCAAAGAACGTGAATTTTATCTTTCATTCAGAGTTACATACATACTGACAAACAAACCCACATGTGAAACTAATAAAAGCGTATTAAAAATGGACTTACAATACAGAGTATTACTTTCCTTATTCTATGTCTCTTTTTATATTACCTACTCAGTGCCTTAAAAATGATCAAAAGAAGAATGCTCGTTGCCAATTTAAATTTTCCTAAGTAGAAAATTTGGTTCAAACTTTGAAGAAGTTCGTGTTTGAAACTCTAAAGCGCATAAAAGGTTTAATTCGAAAGGAAGTTTTAGTGACTTATTGTATAAAATCAGTAACGTGTATGAGGTGAACAAATGTAATATGTTGAAGCGGTTATTAAAATAAATCGTGCTTGTAATTAAATATCGATGTCTGTGATTGCAGAAACAATTATTCATCAGCCATTGCTTCATCAGTTGATGAAGGTAAATTTTTTAAACTCTATAAAATTATTCCGATGCTTTATTACAATTTTCAAATAAATACAGAATCAGAATTTGTGTGTAACATAAAAAGAGCGAAAAAGTTAGAGCATTATTTTTTTTTCATTTCACACAAAACTCAAAATAATACTTCGCTCAAAATGACAATGCCAAATTGGTGAGATTTCTTAAATTCATTTGTTGATCAAACTCCGAGAACAAAATGCACTTTCTTCAAAAATATACCATCAACTAAAGCGTCAATCACGTATGAGAGATCTAAAACACAAATATTTCTTCTCGTCAAATTTGAAGATTGAGAAACTTTAGAGCACTAGCTCGGTCCTTGGAGAAAATCAATGCGAAACAATACCAAACTACAAAGGAAAGAGGGGGAGATAAAAAAGAGTCAATTGAATTTGTCGCGAAACATGACTTCGGGCGACGCAAAAATTTTAAACCAAACGGATTTCTCAACGCAGGTGAAGTCGTTCGAGCCTTCGAGCTGAAGAGGATGGCTATAATGGAAAAAGCATCAGACAAATAGAGTTTTCCTTGAGGAGAAATATGGTTCCATTTCTTTGACACGTGTAATAATATTCTTTTGTACTTTAGGTTTTCGTAATCTAAAGTAGGGTCAAAGTGTTGACTGAAATCAAAATGAAGCTCTATCAGAGTAAACATTGCTTATATAATAATTATTAGAGCAAGTTAGTGCTAACTGCAAAACCATTTCGAAGTGGCAGTATGTAAGTGAAATCTGTACTCAGGAACAACTCATTATGCCAAAAACATCAGTTTTACAGTTAAAAAGAATTTATTTGAAAAAACATATTATTCTTTTACTTTTGACCACGTGTATCATTTTTTACTATTCAAGTTTCCCTAATCTAAATTAGGGTCAACACGTTGACTAATCAAAATGAAATTATATTAGAGACTGTAATACTAAATGCAAAAAAAAAAAAAAATCGAAGTGGCAGAACACAGATTAAACCAGTATTTGGGATCAACAACATTATACCACATGTATCAGTTCTAATTTTTTAAAGGATTGACTTGAAGAGAAATCAGGTTAAATTCTTTTGAATTTGACCTGAGAAAGTCGTCATTTTTTTCACTGTATAAGTTTACATAACATAAAGAAGAGTGCACACGTTAATTGTAACTAATATAAAACTGTTAAAAGACTATAATGCTAAGTGCGAAACAACTTCTGAAATAGCAGCGAGCAGATTAAACCCGTACAACAACATCCTATGTCAAAAATGTCAGTTTTACTTTTAAAACAGGATTGACTTGAGGGGAAGTCTGGTTCCTTTTTTTTGCCAGCCATTCGCTATTTAAGTTTTCAGAATCTAAAGTAGGCTCAACATGTTGAGTGTAATCAAAACGAAATAATATTAGAGACTGTGGTGCTAAGCGCGAAACAATTTTCGCGAAGTGACAATGCGTAGATTAAAATTGTGCAACAAAACCCTACGTCAAATATATCAGTTTTACATTTAAAAAGGATTTACTTGAAAAGAAATCTGGTTCCATTTCTTTGACAAGTGTATCAATGGCATTTGATGCTAAGTCATTCATAAAAGTCAAAGCCTAGCCTTGAAAAAGGTGTTCCTTGAAACTCCGACACACGTATCTATAATGTTGCAAATGTGGACATTTTTAAAGTTGTTTATCTTCCTGGTACTGGAGTAGCTACTTAATAATGACCAAACATTTAAAACTGATGATATGAGTCATTTCCGGAGATAATAAAAATTAAATGCTACCAAAAAAACTTAACTGACAGGAAAAAAAGGCGATGGTAGGAATCCTTGCTCCAGATTGAAAAGCTAAACAGCACACTGTTTAATTACAAACTAAAAGGCAAGGAAGTCTCGTCAGTAAAATGAGGTAAAAATGATGCCATAATTTTCCATTTTCATCCAGATAATAACAAGAAGTTCTGTCAAGAACTAAACGAGCCTACTTTCCCGTAAATCGACATCGGCATTCTAGCATCTGATCATTATTCTCTTGATTATCTAAGACTAAAAATTATGTCAAACATACCTTTTTAGCACTTGAAGCTGATTTCTAAAAGCAAAATATACCCCTCTCATCAAATGAAATAGACACATAAAAAGTAAATAAATGAATAAATAAAGCTTTGTCGCACCTTTTAAAGAATGTAACTGTTACAGTTCTTCCGTAGAAAAATTCCTCAATTGTTTTCAAAAAAAATTAAAAGTACAAAGTACATCAAAACACATTTTATCAAAGAAAGAAAAAAAAAAAAGAAAAAAAAAACTCGTCCGTTGATAAAATGTCTCGAATTTCACTTTTAATCCGTTGCCAGTTGTTAAATATAAATAAAGAATAAAATGCCCTCGTGAATGAAACATTTTTGTTACAAAAAAAATCGTCTGCCAAAAATAATAATAATAATAATAAATTTAATAAAACAAATGAATAAATAAACAAAAAATCGTCTGCACAGTCAGTCTTTTTTTTTTCGGACTGTTTACTCAAAAGTTATTAGGGGTGACAGCTTGCTTGAGCGGTTCAATGTTGAACGAAAAATTGTTCAAATCGGAAATGTAAATACGGGAATGAAGTATCCTTGAAAAGTTCTTTCCAACAACAAAAAGTTTGTTCAAATCGGACTGTTCATTAAAAAGTTAGTATCGCGGGACCGGTTATTTGAACGGCTCAAAGTTGAACCAAAAATTGTTCAAATTAAAAAATCAAATATGGGAATGAGCTGTACTCACCGAGATCTTTCCAACAAAAAAAAGTTTGTCCAAATCGGAATGTTCATTCAAAAGTTATTAGGGGGGGACAGACAGACAGACAGACAGACAGACCGACCGACCGACGCACAAATTCCCCATCTCAATACCCTACTTTCAAATTTTTAATTTTTCGATATTTATTTCATTTTTTTTGTTTCTTTTTGACTTTTTTTTACTTGGCGATATTTTTTGAACTTGGCGATATTTTTTGGACTTGGCGACATTTTTTAGATGCATTAAGCCAATTTTAATGCTTTTTTCGTCTCTTTTATTTTTAACGGGAAAGTAGGCTAAAAAAGGAGTTCGTTCGGAACCGAACGAGCCAAATTTCCTGTATGTCAGCATCTATTTTCTTACTACCACACAGCAATATTCTCAATCTTTCTCTGTCTCAGTTGTAAAGTATGTATAAAAAAAAGTGACCAGAGTTTCATCAAATGACAAAAACGCACCATAAAATGTAATTCATGCTTTAAAAAAACTGATAAATTATAACGCAGTAGACGTGCAACAAGCTGCACCTCAATAATTGGATCTCTGAAAATTTCGAACCCACTTTTGAAAAATGTCACATACTAGAAATGCCGCCGATTACAGTTCGAAAATACCTTGCTTAACTAAACTTAATATCACTCGGCAGAGTTCGGAAATTCCTACATAAAAGCGTCCATGGAACAATTCGATCAGCATAAATGTATATAACAGTTTCTAATCAAGATTCTAGAGAAAATATATTCTGTCTTATGGGTATTATTTACAGAGTTTAAAACAGTTTCTTCCCCTAAATACTATTTATGCAGTTTATGGTGTTACAGTACAGATTACGGTGAATATCCAAACTATGATCAAAAGGTTTATTATCATTAGCGGGTATGTTTATGAAATAGAGTGCTTACATTCTACAGATATTTACTTTTCTGTAGACAGAAACTGCTTATGAATTTTAACCCATTTACGCCCAGTAGCCTAAAAACGGGACGCTTGTTAGTTACTGCATACAAAAACCTGTAATGGGTATATCATTTTACTAAAGCTGTTTTTCACAAGTTAAATAGTCCTTCTTCTTGAGAAAACCAGTTAGAGCCACTATTTGGACATCAGAGTTTATTTATTGGCAACTATTTTCAGACAAATCAGTCAAGCAACGATCCAGCATGGGTAGCCGCAGAAAGTTAAGTTTTTTTGCAAGCTTTTTTTTCATAAAATTAAACTATTTTAAAGTGATTCGCTCAAAATTGATCACAGATGCCTTCTGTGATGTTACTTTGCAAAAGTAAAGTCAAATAAGGTCGTATTTTCTCACATATCCGCAAAATATCCCATAAACAGGACGTTAAATAATTTAATAACTATGGCAACGGCGATCTATTTTACGCCTAAAATGTATGTAAACCATTCCATGTAAGAGTTTTAAGCAGATGAAAATTGAAAAATATTTAAAAAAAAACTGGATCATAAATGGGTTAAGTATACTCTCTTTAAATAATATCTGTATATTTTACAGAGGACTTTTAGAGATCTTACCGTGATGTGTTTTGTCTGCAGAAATTATCAATAGATTCTTTGATTATGCTTTCTCGGAGACTCAGCAAATAAAAGTATGCAATCCGGTTTGAACAGTCATTTTCAAACACTCACAGAAAATAAGTACGATATATGTCTGTAAAAGGTAATGCAAAATACTTCTGGAAGAAATGGATCTGTGGGATTGTCGTAGCCCCTGTAATCAGGGCGTGCTTAGAGTTTTAGCGGCCCTGTGCGAAATTTGTTTTAATATTCGATAACTAATCATTTTTTATTTATTCATTTCCTCTCTCCTAAAACATAATGCATATAAATTATTACACATCGCAACATGCACCAATGCAATCCCAGCACATAAAAACCGGCAATTATTTTAACAGTTTACTTGATAAAATTGTTATATTACGTGAATTAAAAATAAAAAAAGAAAGGAAAGGCAGACACAACAGAATTTACCAAAAACAAACATTTATTTGGGAAAAAAGAAAAATCTAGAGATAAATAAATAAAATTAAAAGAAAAAAAACGATTCAATGAAGAATAATTTTGGGCAGCAGATTGATCAATTAAATTTGAAAAATCTAAAAAAATACAAAAATCAATCTGAGCATCGCACTTGTACTGGGAAAAATAGTGATTTTTCAGTCATTTTAATGCAATTTCACGTCAAATAACTCATGAAAAAAAAGTTTTTGACCAACCATTTCCAAGGGGGGTGGGGCCTTAAGGGGGGAATAGCCTTAAACTGCATTTCGGGGACTTTTGTTCGCTAAAATTGCCCCTCCCACTAAATTTGAGATCTAAAATTGTAGTTTTGCCCTCCTCCCTCCCTTTCTTATGACATCCTCCAAAAACAAAAGACAGCTGGATTTCGATAAATTTGGCCTATTTGACCCCTAAAATTTCACTTTGACCCCCTCTTTTTCCGACAGTGACCTCCCCCAAAGCTACATCCGCAGTTGCCAAGGATGTATTAAAGGGTTGACAACCTCTGTCCCCTCCGAAATAACTTAAAAATTTCTTACTCGCAACAAAAACTTTAATATTTTGAAACATCAATTCGTAAATTTATCTTATTGATTGGCTAACCCCCTCCCTAAGTAAGTTCCCATATCCACCATTACCATGGGATTATAAATAGGGGAGAGGCGATAAATGTTTTAAAAAAAAATAGTTCCTCGCCAGGTAATTTTTCGAAACTGAAACTCCAAAAACTCTTTTGTTCCAAAAATAAAATTTTGTTAGATATTTAAAAACGTTAAGGGGAATTCGGAGGCACTCCCCCAGAAAAAATATCAACTTGAAGCCCTAAATGCCCAAATGTATAGGATTGTTGATGATGTTCCGTAAAGGATGAAGTTCAAGACACCTCCCTCAAAATATTTCGATATTGGAGCTCTAAATACGCAGTTGTAGGTCATCTGCGATGATATTTAAAGTAAGGCCCCTCCCTATAAATAGGGGTAGGAGGTCACGGACTCTCCCCCCAATTTTTTTTTTTTTTTTTTTTTTTGCAAACTGAAGGCCTAAAAACACAATTGTTGGTATGTGTGATGAAGTTACAGAAAGGCACAGGTTCTGAAACTCTCTTCAAGAAAATAAGTCCCAAACGCGAAATTGTAAGCTATGTTTGATGAGATAGGAGAGATAAATGTGGTTTGTGAAACTCTTTTGGAACTTTTTCGAAATTGAAGTCCTGTAAAGAGAAATGTAAGCCGTCTCTGATGATGTTAGGGTTCGATTTCGGAACTCTACCCAGGAAAAGTTTTTGAAATTGAAACATTAAAACACAATTTTAGTGCATTTTGATGGCATCAGAGAAAGGGATGGGTTTAGGATTTAACCTTTTAAAATTTTTGAGATTGAAATCCTGGAATCGCAATAGTAAGTCATTTTTGGTCGATAAGGAAAAGGATAGGGTCCACGGACTTCCCTTCTTCCATAATTTTCCAAAATTACATTATAAACCATCTTTGAGAAAAATTAGAATTTTTAAATTTTTTAAAATTGAAGTCCTAAAAACGCATTTTTAGACTCTCTTTTATAACATTATGAATATTAATGCAATTCAGGACTCTCCCTGGAAGTGTTCTAAAATTGAACTTCCCCCTTCCTTTCAAAACAAAAAGCGCAACTGTAGGCGATTTTTGATGTCAATGGAAAAAGGATATAAGGTCCGCAAATTCTTTCTCGGTATTTTTCCGAAACTGACGTCTTAAGGTACAATTGCAGGCCATCTTTAATTACCCACCCCCTCCCATAAATACGATATATGCTTTAAAGCTTTCATTTATTTTTTTCTTATTTAATATTTACTTGTTTGTTTATTGATTATTTTCACTTTGATTTAATTCTTTTGTTATCATTTTGTGTGTGTGTGTGTTAGTGCAAACTGAGATTTTCCCCCAGTGTGAGATTTCCCCCCAACAGTGCCCCCCCCCCTCCGGGGAGATGCCTGAAAGAAACACTGATTTGGACATAATAGATTAACTCGTAAAAAATTGTTTGCTGACACTCCTTCTAGAAGAGTATTAACAGGAGGAGAAGAAATTTCATTAGTGTTCATTCCCAAAGCGAGAGCTAAATCTTTCTCTGCAATTTTAGAATTTTAGGACGGATACAAAGGAGTGGCGATCACTTCATTCAGGGGCCCTACGTCGGCACTTTTACGATATTAAATCTTAAAATATGACATTTTACGCAATTTTCTTTTATGTTTTCGTTGGTGTGAGGGCTAATCTCTCCGGAAATGTTTTGGAATTGAATACCAAAAAAAAAAGGGGGGGGAGGATTTGCACGATTTCAGTCCGTTTTTGAAGACATTTGGGATTGAAATGTTGTTTGGAACTCCTTCCTGAAACATTTTTTAAAATTGTAAATCCAAAAAAAAAAAACTGCAATTTTTAGACGATTTCTAATGATGCCAGGAAAAAAGAAGTTGGGGAACACAAACCCAAAAATTCTTTTCCCACAATTTTTCGGCATAGTTCAAAAAAAAAAAAAGAAAAAAAGAAAAGAAAGAAAGAAAGAAAAAAAGAAAAAACCCCGTAATTTTAGATGATTTCGATGATATTAGGGGATAACGGAGGATTCAAGTCAATAGATCTCTGATGATGTCAAGAAGACAGAAGTAGGGGGCACAACCTGGCGAATTCTCTTTTTCGGTATCGAAGGTTAGAAGCAAAAAAAAAAAAACGTAATTTTAGATGACTTTGATGATATTAAGAGAAGGGAGGATTGAGGTTCAACTCCGTAAGTGTTTCAGAATTAAAGACTGAAATTTTTGATTCAACAGATGTAAACCAGAATATGCAATTAAGGGTAAGTAATAAAAATTATTTTAAAAAAATCGTCCCTCCCTTGAGAAATTTTTGGATAAGCCCTTGAGAATTTTAAAGTTAGTGTTTCTGAACTTTTCTAAAAAAAAATAAGCGTTTTTTCTGTTGCTGAACAGCAGTATGTAAATTCATAGTAGAATTTTGCTTTGCTTTCCTAACAAAATTAACACGCAAATTTGAAATCTAATATCTTTGATACTTTCGATTCGGCATTCCCATCTTGTGGCTATACGCTATAGATTAAAATTTTAAACATACAGCTTTAGAGTGTCCCATCGCTGAGTAGAGGCAGAAAATAAGATTTTTATTTGCTGAATTTTTCCCGAAAACAAGTTTGCCTTTGCATAAGAAACGAATTGGAGAATTATCCATACCACCAAGAGCGGTTTGTATTTTATATATTTTGAAAGTTTGAAGAAAAAAGTTTTTTTTTTCAAAGTTTTTTTCCTCACGCACACTCAAAAATATTTTGTTCTCTTGTAATATTTTAGCGGCCCTAAAATTTCAAAATATTTTAGCGGCCCTGTGCGGCCCTTTTTGTACAGAAAATTTGTAAAAAGAATGCATTTTTTCCTTTGTAAGAGATCGCATCTGTAGTGCTATTTAGTAATTTGAATCTCGTTTATTAACTCAAAATCGAATATCTATTAGGTAAAGGATGAGTATCATGCTCAGTCAACACAGGTAATTTCAAGAATTTACAGAAGATAAATCAATGGTTTTTTATAGGAAGTCTGTTATTATGTAATAGAGAAAACAACTTGTTCCTTTTTTAATGTTTTATGCATAGTTCTGAAAAAGAGTTGTTTTTTATAACACAAGATCTCTTGTACCATTGATTATTTTTTATTGTTATTTTAAATAAATAATATTAGACTAATCAATGCGGTTCTTTTAAGCTAGATACTGATAATAAACATCTTAAGATATGAAATTTCGATTACATAGCATATACACACATGCACACAAACAGGGAGAGAAAGAACGAGTTTTCAATTAAAATTCGCAGTTTCAATTTCATATGCCATTTAGCTTGATCTTATATTTATTTTACACCACTTAAAAAATTTTAAATATAAGTTGCAATATATTGAAGGATTTATCCGCTTTTCCAGTCGATAAACAAGATTTTATTTTTAGTAAAACAGATCGTATATAAAAGTAATGTCGGATATGAAACAGAGTCTTAAAAACGAAGTTTTACATTTTTCAGTTAATGTTAATTTTTACATTGTGACATACATCTTGTATGTCATATGTGGCTGTCATAAAAATGATTAACAGCTCCCATTCCACTCCATAAAGTCATCCCCACCCCACTTAAAAAATACCAATGGTATTTAGAGTGAACATAATTTATGGACAAATTCTATCTTTTTTTTCTTTTCTTTTTTCAATACTCAATCCTATGAAAATATTCCTTGGTGTGAAGAAAATATAAACTACATTATTTTCTCTACGATGATTAGTTAAGAAAAAGGATTATTGCATTCATCTCAACAACTGGACTTTTTTTTACAGTTTTAAATTCAGAAAAAGATGTGGAAGATTTTTCGTGTAGAAAAGAAAAAGTTTAAGTTGATTCTAAATTTTAATTTTGAACTCTTTGGACCTTTTTTTAAGATTCGAAAAAAAAGAAATAACCTATTTTCATATTCATCGAATTACACACCATATCAACTTTGAAGATATGACGTAAAGTGTGAAATTGGATGAGCAAATTAGGTGTTTCAACAAAGAAACAAACAAATCCACATACAACGCTTTTATATTTTCACACTGTTATCTTTTTTCATTTGATACTGATTGCATAGTCTTGAAAACCTGACCGTGACATGAAGTTCTGTTGAAGACATTATTACTAACTTCAGTTCGAAACGTATAATCTTCATAAATGATAAGCTCGAGTTTGAAAAGCTTGCGGAAGTTCCAAGCATATGCTTGAACTCTGTCAGCATTTGCAACAAGATTAAGGGATTTGCTCGGATAAGTGACAGGGGAGTCATTTCTGGTTTTAGAAGCATGTCAGTAATGGTTTGGCTTAAGGCTCAAATGGAGTGAGCATGAACTGTTGATGGCTGTTTAAAAGAATTTAGAACATTCTGCAAAGTCTGCTGGTGTAGTTTTCTTTTTTGTTTGTATTCTAGAATATTTTTTTACAGCAATTATAATGAGAAATTCCTAAGACAGTTTTAAATGTCATTTTAAGGTTTTGTTTAAAACTCTTTTGAAATTTTCCTTCTTTCCAATGGAAGAAAAAAAACTTCAAAACACTTTCCTTTTTGCTATAACCCTTAATGTCCCAAATTAATTTTAAAATGAATTTTTATGCTTTTTTTTGGGGGGGGGGGTTGGGGTTGAAAATATATCAAAAACCATTTTTACCGAGTATGAAATGAGAGAAAGGGGGGTCCAAACGAACCAAGCACTGCGACCAGAGGTCTATTGTACTAGACTTTACCGAGTATAAAAATGTTGGGTGTCTAAGGCCCCCTAAGGCTTAGGGCCCCCAAGAAAACTGCTTCCGATCGCAGGTACCATCTGTCGACCTCTTAGCGAAGTACAAGGAGTGGTACTTTCAAATACCAGCATGCTTCCAGTCATTTAGGCATCATAATACTAAATTAATATAAGCGAGTCCCGTCGGGGCATAAAGGGTTCAAATAATTTTGATTTTCTCTTTCTGTGTGCGTGTATGTATGTACATATGTATAAAAAGTATGTTCACTATACAAAACAGAACCATCACGCGAGTAAACGGATTGAAATGAAATGTTGTTGAAACTTTAATGATCCCCTGAAAAACTTAATGAACACAGTTTCGTTCGAAAAATTTGTCTTTATTCTAATCTGAAGTAAGGGCCCTGCTCCACATTGACGTAAAGTAGAAAAATAAAACAGAAACGTAAAATGGATTAAATAGTGTTTCTATGGAAAGTACCCGGATTTTCGGTTTCTGCCTTCGGTTTCGGTCGCGTTTTCTGCTGATGTGGAGTAGGGCCCTAAGAGTATAAATTTGAGAACTTCTCATTGAAAAAATGTCATAATTTTTACAGAATATATACAAAGCGTTAACAAAGCTGCAAAAAAAAATTAAAATTCGTAGAGTTTGCAGTTTTTTCCTTTTTTTTTTTTTTCTATTTTTTTTCTTCAGATTCCGAACAACGCCTGAGTGAATAGATTAGTTTTCTTAAGTTTAATAGTGAAACCAGAAAAAATAAATAAAACACTTATGGTCAATAAGCAAATTGTAACTTATTGTAACACATATGTTACTGTAAAAGTCCAAAATAACGTAAATGTCAACACAAGTCAGTGGATATCGACTTTCACCTATCAAAGACAAAGACCTTATAATTCCAATAAATCACTGGGGAAAGTTGACATTCGTCAATTTCAGTCCTTCAAAGTAACATAAACACACTTTGGCCAATCTTTTAGCTATCTATTTTGATTTCAAAATCCGCATCTTTCAGTACGCGATGCATTCAGATTAAAAATTTTCGCTTAAAAAATAAGATTTACCTAACGCTACACACAGTAACAAATTAATTGGAACAGTAGTTAAGTAACCAATAACTATAACAAAGCAAATGTAACGATTACTGACATTCAAATTGGAAAAGTAATGGTTATGCATATCAAATTTTATCCGTAGTATGTACTGTCTAATCTTTTATCGTAAAACCATCCTCGCTTTTGCTCATGCCTGAGGTCTCTTTGGATTTCCTCAAAATAGGGGAGAAATGCGAAGTAACATTCAACAGGAAGTAAGAAGCGAAAGCACCGGCAAGTCTCCTTATCCCATCACCCCTTTTTTAAATGAAAGCGATCGTGACTGCCAGGCGCGCAATACGCAGGCAAACAGTATAAATCAGTTACGTACCGTCTGGGTAGGCAAGGTAGGCGGTGCCTACCCACGAAGAAAACAGATCAACCTCACCACTTCATTCAATGACATTTAATGCGTTGATTAGAAAAAAATATTTCGGTTTTACACAGCAATAATAGAAAAAAAAGAAAAAAAAATGGAATCTTTCCATTTTGGTACACTTGAAAAGCAGCGACCGATGCTGCTTTTCGACTTCCGTATCTATGCAATGCTTAGCATGCAAAACACCCCCGTGCCGCACTTTTCCCCCTCTTCGCGTTAGCCAAAGCGACCTTGGAGGCAGAATAAAATCAGCTTATCTGGCGTAGCCGACGAAGATCAGCTCGAAAGCTCTTTCTCTGCCGGTCTCTTCGATTCTCCGCAGCAAATTGGACATCATGTGCAGGGCGGTGAGCGTTAGCAAAATTCTCAATGGTTTTGGCATCTTGATTCGTTTTTTATATGGTTGTTTGTTTTCTATGAAATGTTTCCGTAATTTTCAAATGTTTCGTTTTTTCATTTGTCGTATTGTTTCCCATGTTTAAGTTGAAACCTCAGGATAGTTTTTCTGTTTAAACTTTTTGAAAAAAAAAAAAAAAAAGACTTACGAAGTAAAGCGACAAAATATTGAAAAATTCATATCATTATTATACGGAAGTCAATTTTAAAAATAACCTTTTAGAGTTGATAAGGATGCATTCAGCAATCTAGAAAAAAAGTACCGAAACTTTTTGACATTATAAGACGAGTTGCAGTTTTGTAGGTATTTATGGGAACAAGTTTTTTTGACAAATGTATAAAAAATGTACTTGATTTTATTTTTGAAAAGTGAACTGAGCCAACTGTTTCCAGAAACTGATGTTGTTGCAGTTAATTTTGACTATACCAGCCACAATTTTTTTTAGAGTGAATATTTTCGGCCACAAAAAGAACTAAGAGCAACAAAAGGAACAGAATGACAAATTAACAACCTTTATTTTTCATAAAAAAGAAAGTGAAAAAAAGAAAGTCTTTCCACAGAAAAAGAAAGTGAACAAAATGAAACAAGACCCCACTTTCAATTTTTATGAAAGTCACAGATATTTTCACGACAATGAAAGAAAGAAGAATGGATTTTCTATAGAATTAGATGAAAATATTTTTATATATGTTTATACTCGGGACTACGTAAATATCATTCATATTCATACTGTTTTATTACGGTTAACAGCATATGCTTTTTTTCAACATATGCATTATTATTCCACAAATTATCTCATCTGCCTACCCTGGGCGTTCGTTCACGGTACGTGCCTGGTATAAATCGATATGTAATCTAATATTTTGTGAAGGCAGGGAAACAGTGTTTGTTCAAAAAACAAAAACGAAAATCGCAGTTAATGTATTTAAATAAGATTACAGGAAAACAATAATTTAATGCCTACTATAATAAAGAAAAACTTGTAAAATAAAACCAAAACAAATGAGCAACAATCCCTAAATAATGAGGAATCTCATTATATTTTTTTATTTGTCGATAAAGTTTATATTTATATCAAAAAGCAATAGCCTATAATGAGAAGGATATCTTTGATACCATTAGTTCGAAACGCCGCTTCGACGATTTAAATAAATTCTTACACTTTACTGGTCATGCATGATACTCTTATATTAATAAGTTACTTTAAAAAAAATCGTTTTATAATACGGATTTATCTTTTCATGAAGCAACTTCTTCATAATTCGTAAGCAAGCGAAAAAGAAAAAAGAGATCTTAGCGGATTATTTAAGTTAGTTGTTTGTTAAAAAAAGAATTTGTAAAATGTACACAATCATATGCTTTTACTCGTAAATATATACTATGTTTCGGTTTAAAAAAGAAAAGGTTTGTTTAATCAAAAATATCTTTAAAACTACTTTAAATGCATAGTTAAACTACTTTTCAAATATCTATTCTACAGATGAAGTTTTTTTTTCTCAATTTTTTTCAAACGTGTTTATTTTCAGTTATGTTATGAGTGAAGGAAAAGGTAATTTTAGTTCATACTTTCTCTGAATCTAAATCTGTCACTTAAAAATCAATTGTTGTCGATGTAACATTTTTGAGCATAAAACACATATATTGTACATTAACTCAGAAATTCCAAACATTGAATTGGAACCATTAAATATTTGAATGTAAGTAACCATTAAATATCTTAACGTAAAAGTATCACTTTTCTGGAGATTAAATGTATTTAAAAGATATTGATCAGCACGCGTTACGGTTGTGACATATTATGTAACATAGTTGCTACTTCAGACTTTCTCTTAATATCAAAGTAAGTTAGTAAGAGCAATAGTTTTTGTTCAAATAAAAAACCAACAAATAAATAAGTTTCGTAAACTGTTCTTTCTGCCTTTATCTGCATATCAGTTTCAGAATAGTTAAAGCGGAACGGAGACAAATTTACAGCACTTCAAAAACGGTCGCAGCTTTGTCTCTTCAACGTTTTATTCATTCTTTTCTTTCAAATAACTTTAAACTTTAATTTGTACTTTATGCTTCTCGGAAAAAAAAATTCGACTTAAAAAAAGGCAAAAGATCAGCTATCACTTATAAGGAGTTTGGAAAAAAGAATTTAATTGCTCAAGGAAGGTTAACCTATTTTTCTTTCCACAACTGAAGCAGTAAGCGAAAGCTGTTACCAAATAAGAAGCGGAAATAAAAAATGTACAAAAACTTGAAACAAAATAAAAAAGGGTGATTTCTTTCTCAAAGGTTTCAATCGATGGAAAAGGATTTTAGTTGGGAATTCTACCCTTAATGCTATTGATACCATTTTGCTGAAATCCATTCCAGCGTTGCCAATCCTCTGGTCGTAATTCGCAAGTGTGGTAAGAAAAAAAAAGTGCAAGGCAGGCGAAGCCGCGTTTCATTGGAGCAGTTTCATGACGAACGGCTGACGGAGAAAAGAGAAATGGCGATATTCCTTTCATTTGGCGATCGGAGAAGCAATTAAAGAGATGGCCCCATTTGGAGGTCCGAATTTTATGGAACTTCGGAAGAGAAACATTCTTTTTCTATATCGCCTTCGAGAAGCTGCCCGAGCGAGTCTCCCCCCTGAAAACGAACACATAAATTCTTCGCAGGAGGAATTAAGAGCCGATGAAATACCTAATTAAAATGTTAAAGAGGCGTTAAGGAGTGAGTATGTCGACGAATTTAAGCGATTAATTTGTTCAGAAAAATCTCCATCTGAGCCGAAAAACTGTAATCCTAAGTTACTCGACGGCAATTAATTGTCACTTTTACTGCGGAATTAAAGTTAAAGGATGATTTCAGTGACAGAATATAATATTCTGCTGTCGAATGTCGACAATTAACTGTCTGAGATTATTTATATTATTATTATTATTTTATAACAATTTATAGCAAGTTCTCATCGCAGTAATTTAGACTATCATGGAGTTTTTGTAATAATTAAGTGCCCTATCACAAAACGTTCATAATAAAGGGACGAAAAGTAAAAAAGTTTTATATAATATAGAAGCGGTAAAATTGGTTGAATTACTATGAAGGGGTGGGGGACTGCTTGCTATCCTTCAGCCACCCCAGAGGAACTGCAGGCAGTTCCATTTGGACGGTTTCTCGATCTGAGCTCGCTAAGCTCAGATTTTAACGTTAATGACTGTATTAAATGAATGCAACAATACTATTCTACAAATTTATACAAAATTGCTCCAGTACTATTTCAAACTACAGCACTAGATAAATTATAGTCCTTCCTGAAATTTTAAACGTCGATTTCGAAACTTAGTTTGATATTTCTACATCAAAGCATTTTAACGATTTCATTAACCGCATCATTAAGTTTTTACAGTACGAAATCAAAGAGAGAATTTTTCTTCAAAAAAAAAAAAAAAAGGAAAAAAAAATAATAAAGGAAATGCAATCTAACGTTTATTGACCAAAACACTATATTTGACTATGTTAACATTTTGCGGAATAATTAGTTCTATCCAATAAACATTTGAAAGTCAACCACCATATACACTGCTCGACATTGAAAATGCAACACCAAGAAGGAGTGGTCAGAAATTGATGAAATTTGGTAAGAAGACAGAGACAGCATGGAACAATAAGTGATATTTATTTCAAAATAAATAAGCAAAATTTAGAGCGAGGACGGCGTGAGCTCAGTAAGAAGTAGGACCACCGCGGACAGCGATGCACGAAGAAACACGTCTAGGCATGGAAGTCAAAAAGCCTGCGGATGGTGTCCTGAGGGATGGCACTCCATTCCCTTTCAACCATTTGCCACAGTTCGTCCTCTGAACGAGGCAGTGGCAGGTTCTGCAAACGGCGTCCAATCACGTCCCACACATGTTCGATTGGTGACAAGTCAGGAGAGTATGGTGGCCAGGAAAGCATCTGTACACCTCGTAGAGCATTTTGGCGGAATCGAGCACTGTGAGGCCGGGCGTAATCCTGTTGAAAAATTGCATTTGGCAGACCCTGAAGGTAGGGGATTGCCACCGGCCGCAGTACATTATCTACATATCGTTGGGCCGTCATAGTGCCCCGAATACGAACTAGAGGTGATACGGAATTGTATGCAATAGCGCCCCAAACCATTATGCCACGTTGTCGCGCTGTGGGGCGTTCCACAGTTACTGCCGGATTCGATCTTTCTCCACGTCGACGCCACACACGTATGCGATGACAATCGCTGGACAAACAGAAGCGGGATTCATCTGAGAACACTACGGTTTGCCATTCTGCCATCCACGTCGCTCTGGTCAGGCACCATTCCAAACGTTGGAGTCTGTGCTGTGAGGTCAATGGCAGTCTTCTTAGCGGGCGCCGTGATTGCAGGCCACGTGCAACCAGTCGACGGGAAATGGTTCTGGTCGACACAGGAACATCCAGGGTACCTTGCACGTGCTGCAGAATCGACGTACAAGTGACTTGCGGGTCCGCCACAGCTTGTCGGTGAATCCGTCGATCCAAGCGGTCTGACGTCACTCTGCCTGCACCTGCACCCCTCAATGTGGCTACATTTCCTCTTTCCAACCATCTCCGACACAGCCGATGCACAGTGCTTGCATCCATGTGGGTATCAGCTGCAATTTGACGTATGGACCAGCCTCCCCTTCTCAGTCCAATCACCATACCCCTTGTAAAGTCGTCTATATGCTGGAAGTGTCTTCGTTGAGGACGGCGTGGCATTTCCTCCTATCACACGTATCCTTCGAGACAAAAACCAAATTTCTCCGATAATTAGTCTGGCCGAAAAACCAACATGAACATAGCCCACTTTTCAACTTCATTCTCTTATATCTTACTTCACGTGCGTCGGAGAGCTGCGCATTTCATATCATTTGCATAACTCAGTGACGTGCGTCTACGGTAAAATTTGCATGAATTTCTGACCACTCCTTCTTGGTGTTGCATTTTCAATGTCGAGCAGTGTATTTAACACACCGCCAGTTCTGTTATGTCGTCCAGAGACTGCAGTTTCGTGCTTATTAGAACGCATCAGAGAGGAATGGACAGTAACCGGGCTAGAGCCATCCCTTGTGTCCAAGTGTCACACTTCGACTTACCATTTCCTCTTATCACATATCACTCTGTATTACAAAAAACTTTTTGCTATAGAAATGCTTTTTAGCTTCCAGAATGAGCTGTGTATTACATGTAATTCTGTTTAGCCCTGGCTTAGGAACAGTAACAAACTGCTTAACCCCATTATATTAATTAGAGTATGAGCCACGTTAATTTGAATCTGAATTTAATTAGGGGATGTCCATAAATGATGTCATACTTCCCTTTTACATACTTGATCTCCCCTCCCATCTCTTCTCATAAGTGTCACACTTCGGTTTACCGTTTCCTTTTATCACATATCACTCTGTATTACAAAAAACTTGTTGCTATAGAAATGCGTTTTAGCTTCCAGAATTTGCGGTGTATTACATGTAATTATGTTTAGCCCTGGCTTAGGAATAGTAACAGACTGCTTCACCCCTTATATTAATTAGAGAATGAACCACGTTAACTTGAATCTGAATTTAATTAGGGGATGTCCATGTCATACTTCTTTTTTACATACTTTGATCCCCCCTCCCATCTCTTCTCATAAGTGTCACACTTAATCTGACGATTTCTTCTCCTTTTGTCATACGTCTAATTTATTAAAAAAACGTTTTATTGTATAAATGTTTTCTTAGGTTTCAACAAAGAAAGGAAATGTTACACTTTTAATTACGCTCTCTTCCCCTCGTCACAAATTGTCACAATTTCACAAACTTCCTTTTCCCCTGTAGCCATGTCATAATTTGTGAATGACCCTGTATGCGGAATCACATAACGTGTACAGAATCGCGGAAATAAAGTTTAGTCACTGTCGAGTTTAACTCATTATAAGTGAAACTATATACACTAAAATGTCATCACATCGAATTTCAATGCAACGAAATATCCGTTTATGGGAAATAAATGTTTCGTTACGTTTTAACTGCCATTGCACTGCTTGAATTTCTTTACAATGAAATTCCCGTTACAACAAGTAGAAACTGAGGTCCCTTGAAACTTACTCCAGTTGAATTTTACCATCCGCATTTCATTTATTCTTAAAAACGTTCAATAAACTAATGTATAGATTTATAAAAGCGAGGAAAGTAGACAGACAAAAGCAAAAGTACGTGATCTCCCGAGATGTGATTAATTATAGAAACTAATGATTTTGCTCGAGAACAATTTAAAAATGTTTTCTTAAAACCACAATCAACGAACTGTTTATATCTCTTCAAAACAATATTTTGAAGTCATTATTTGTTTGCATTTAAAATTCACAATCAAAATTCCTCCTATCGCAAATCACTAAAGAAAATAATCTAAGCCATTAAAAAAAAAAGCAATACTTAAAAATTTAGCGATGTGCTATCGTGTTCATTCTCTTGCGTGCAAATTGAATCACAGAACAAAATTTTAAGTACAGTAATCGCGAAAGAAAAAAAAAGAGAACTCTCTCTTAAATTCTTTTCAAATTAACTTCCACATTTCTTTTCTCCAACCGCCAAAATGCGGCGCAGTATCTCAAACATGTAATTCCCGCTCCCCCTCACTAATCTCGAAATACAAATTAAAATATTCCTAACTGTAACAAATCTGAGATCGGTTAAAATATTTCAAGCAAACTCATTATTTAAAATATTTTTAATTACAAAATTCACCTTTTCAAAATCCAGCGAGAGGTATTTACGAAGTTTAACCGCGAAAAGAAAAGCCTCTCCAAAAATATCATTAAGGCCAGAAGAATAAAGCTATTTATTCTTCCCAAACAAACTGAAAGAAGGATTAAGGATTAGAGGCAAATGTAGGGGAAAGGAAGGTTGGAGAGGTGGGGGAGCAGTTTGTTTAATGAAACTGAACAAATATTTCTTCCCTTCCCCAACGTGAATGAAAATTAATATTTTTATCATAAAAGCTATATATATGTAAAGATGAGACGGATTTGTTTCGTAATTAATTATAAGGTAAAAATACTATTCAGCCTAAAAATGTCTTAGAAAGAGGTTTTAATAGTTTCTTTGATAACCGATGATGAAACTTTTTATTAAGTATGTATTGTATTAACTCTAAAAGCTTAGTCGAAGTAGATTATTTTTTTTAATTTGCAAATTAATGATGATTTTGTTATTTTCTTACACACTGATTAAAGGGCTTAGTAATTTAAAATGGGGTTAAATTTTGTATAAGATGAATCAAAGTTATTATCTAGTTCATACTGAAAATGTTCATTTTTGCGAACAATCTTTGAAGCAAATGAAGTTATTATATTAATGCCTTTATCATACTTCCTCTATTTTGGGCGGGACTAGGTTTTTAATCGATGCCAAAAACAAAAATGAAAAATAGTAATTACAAAATTAATTGGTAATTAAGTTCGAAATTTATTTTAAGGCTGAAATAAATCCATTATATATTTGTGGTTTAAAACTTGATAAGCGTCCTCGATACGAGTACTCAATTTAAAATCATTTTTACTCCCTCCCCCTTGTACTCGTGTTTATGTATTTTATAAGTGGAACAGAAACAAAATAATTATAGTACTTTAAACTATAGTGCAAAAAATAAAGTGTTGTTTTTACTGTATAATACCGGCAGCAAAGGTTCCAGTTTAAAACTATTAAATGCACAATAATGAAGTTAAAAATTAGCAATTATACAGTTCATTACAGTAAAACAGCAATTTTATAGTTTATTAAGATAAATTTATAGCTGTCTTATACTGTAAAATTAACAGTCTAATACTGGAAGCAGAGGTTCCATTTTAAAACTGTAAAAAGCACAGTAATAAACTGTAATATTAGCAATTTTACAGTTCATCACTGTAAAGCAGCAGTTTTGCAGTTTATTAGTGTAAAATTAGCAGTATTACAGTTAGTTACTGTAAAATTAATAATTTTTACATTTTTTTTACTATAAAATTAGTTGTGTTATTTTGTAAAAACAACATCTATTTTTACAGTGTATGTATGGAACAGTGAAACACTTCGGAACAGCTAGTAATTTTATCAAAATGCTTTATATTGCTTTGTTGTTTCTGGATAGATTTGTAGCAATTTTTCAAACTAACAAACACAGAGTAAGTAACGCTATTTCTATTTTGCGACGAAAGATAAAATTTCCTTATAAATATTTTAATTAAAAATTGCACAAAACACGGAATTATTAATACATTGTAGCAGACATTGTTTTATGCATTGAATATTCATTTACTCATTCATGTTATTTTCTCGAAAACATAAGAGATTTGTTTCGATTTAGATAGATTCAATAGTTTTGTGAAGCTTTGGGACAAGATTTCACAGTAGTAGGGGCTGCGTCAACTAAAAAAACCGTCCAGTAAACGAGAATATTTGAAACAATAAATAGAGATATTATTCGCTTATAATTTACCAATTAGTTTCTTTAGTTATTAAAAAAATTACGGATCGTGTTCGATGCTTCCAGATAAAATAATTTTGCCATGAACAAATGTTATCAGATTACGGCAAATTAGGTATTGATTTTAAGACCAGAATTTGAAAGTAAAATAGATTATGTCATGTCTCATCTACTAATATTAAAAATTTAGTATCTTTTTATCTATCTTTCTTTCTTTCTAACTATCTATCTATGTCACGCTTCTTTCTCCTGAGCGCCAATGCACTGAAAGTCGAACCAGGTACCGATAGATAGGTAATTTTTCAGGCTTCATTAGTTTTAATTTATATAATTATACGATTTTAATTAACGAAGATATCAATTAATAAGTAGTCAAATTTAAAACGATTAGGCCTAAACGATTAAATATGAAATCCATTGTTGCAAAACGTGGTTGCTATGAAACAGCAACAATGATAATGAGAAACAACCAAACAATGATAATGAGAATTTTGAATGAAGGCTTAACTAAATCAAACATGAAACTCATTAGCGGGCCACGAACGTTGTACTTTCATTGCTAGCTACTTGTAATTTTTTGAAATATAAATTAGTTGAAAAGCCATCTACTTATATTAAAAACTGAGTATCTATGTCTGCTTATTTCCTTTGAGCGAGCTGAACTTACTGAAACTTTCCTCACCATCTTGAAGACGCGAAGTGCCCGTGCAACAGCTCAATAATTCAAATGATTTTTTGGTGCAGGATAAAAGAAAAGGCGCGAAAGCGCCTCTTAGCGAGTCGCCTTGGCGGGGAGTAGTTTCTTGAAATTTTCCTGACTACTTTCAAGGCACGAAGTTCCCGTGCAACGCCGGGCCACGTGCGTGGAATGTCTTGAAACCGAATGAACATTAAATTCTATCAAATAATATAACTTCAGAATGAGGTAAAAGTTAGAGAGGGAGGACGTTATGCATCAACATGCCGCAGGAAGCTAATCTAGCTGCCCTGGCAGCTAGTTGTTGATTAAAGCATGAATTCTTAGACATGGTACTAGAATGTAAGAGCGTCCACACACACACACATTGAAATATTTATTGAATATCATAAAATTGATTCATACTTTCATAAATATTAACAGCCGTAAGTGTTAAAAAATCTACACTGTAAAAATGAATGATATTTTTACAGTATAATACAGCTAATTTTACAGTAATTTTACAGTAATAAACTAAAATTGCTAATTTTACAGTGATAAACTGTAAAATAGCTTGTTTCACAGTATATTATTGTGCTTTTAGTTTTAAACTGAAACCTTTGCTTTCAGTATTATACTGTAAAAACGACAGCTTATTTTTGCCGTGTAGCGGTAGATTCTGGATATTGAAAGGAGGTTAACTACCATCTCGATTGTTTTTTTTTTTTTTTTTTTGAGAAACTACTTACAGCAGCAGCAAAAGTAAAAAAAGTGTCGATTCTGGATGCCAAAGTCGTGTTTAAGCATTCATCTGAATAGTTTTTTCCCCTCACTACAACCCCCCCCCTCACGAAAATATGAAATTAATATATTTAACTCTATTATCAATATTAAAGGCTAAACTACACTACATGTTGATGTATTATAAGTGCATGTAAATTTAGCGGATACTCAATAATTTTCAAAATCAGAGGGAAATCAGTTTGAGTTCGATCAAATCTAGTTTGAGTAACTCTAAAAGCGTATTTTTTAGTTTTTTAAAACTATAAATTTAATTATTATTACTGAAAAACTCCAAAGCATTCAAAATCATTATTTTTCCCTCAACCTAAAACAAAGGCAAACAGACAAGCAACATGTATCTCCATTTTCCTTTTTTTTCTTGCAGATTTATTTAGTACTAATGAGTAAACTAAGATAAATAAGCGAAGTGCACGTGTTGACAGAAGAGTAAATTAGAAAAGGAGTGACTAAAGAGATAATAATTACCTCCTCTGTCGTTAAAACAACTCAACCCTTCTTAAAAGAAGGACATGTAAGAAAGAACAACAACTCTAATTACCGTTTGTTACTAACACCGATGGAAAACCGTCAAGGTTTTTTGATGAGTTTCGGATTTTTAAAAGCAGGTTTCGTGTTACGAAACGGTCTCAAATATCATTCTTTACCTGTATGCAACTTGAAACAAAGTTCCCTTTTAAAAGAATTCTTGAAAATATAAGAAACGATGTTAAATAAAGAAAAAATGTAATAAACATATAAAATGGGGAGATTGTAGTATAGGTGTGTATTAGTAATGCAAATAGATTTATTGCTAATGATAACTAAAGTATTCCTAAAGTGTCATTCTGCAAATATATTGCAACCACAGAATTTGTCGCCATGTTTGGTCAAAGTTATATGGAAGCTACTCATTTAACGACAGCCATTTGTCGTTAAATGAGTAGCTTCCATATGAATCGACATTATTTTGTCTGTTTAAAGGGGTATCTTGCTTTAAAAGGGTCAAAAAAGCGATTTTTTTTTGAGAATTTTTTTAGAACAAAAATAGAAGCAAGTCTAACGAACTTTTTAGATTATTTTATTATATGCCTGAACATAGTAAAACACATTTTTTAGAGAAAAATATTCAGATGCAACCAATTGTTATGCAAATTTATGCAACTGCTGCTTTCAGTCAGCAGGCACCTAATAATTTTCATCTGAAACGAAAAAAAAAACACCATTTTAATCTATCTATGTATGTATGTGTGCATGTATGTATGTATGTATGTATGTATTTGTTTGTTCCTTACACAAATACAGTTTTCGTCGGATTTTCATCAAACTTGACATAGAGGTTCCTCGATGCACTAAAATTGACATAGGCGGGGTTTTGAAACTTAAAAAAAATCCAAAAAGCTAAAAATTCAATTTTTTTTTTGTCTCAAAATGACCATTTTCTTCCAATTTTGAAAAGATAGAGTAATAGAGATAAGCCTTTAAGCATACTAATTGATGAAATTCAACACATTTAAATATGAGTATTTCCCGACAAAGATTACGATTAACAATGATTTATCAATTTAAGGCTTACATATTTCATCGTAGCATAAAATAAGTCAAATATAATGCAATACCGGGCAACGCCGGGTAATAAGCAAGTTTTTGTGTATTTTTCTTCTATTTGAACTAAAAGCATTCCCGAAAACAAAATTCTAAAACAATTGTTTGAGCAAGGTGAAATGATGTTTTTTTTTTCTTTTTTTTCCCCCAAAAAACACTTTTTTTTAAACCTGAGAAAAAACATTCAAATTTTATATTTTTTTCCAGTTATTTTATTCCATATAGAAGAAAAAAAAATATATATAACACTTGAAACTGTGTTTGGTTAGCTTGTTTCAGACAAAAATTACGAGCTCCATTTGTCCCGCCGATGAAGGACAGCAGTTGCACGAACGTGCATAGAAATCATTTGCATCTTAATATTACAATTGTCTCTCTAAAAAAATGTTTTTTTCCCCATGTTCAGACATTAAATAAAGGAATTGAACCCAAAATCTTTTTTTTTCTCTCTTTTATCCTTCTAGAGCAGGTACTCCCTTTAAGGTATTTCAACTGAAACAAGCCATTATAACATATTAAAAGCTCCATTAATTGAAATAATTTTCACCAAATAAATAAAAATGAACTAAGCCACTAAAATGTAAAATTATTCGCCAAAAGAATAAAATGAGCCATTGATCAATTTAGGGGAATAAGTATTTTCGAAGGCAGACAAACATTTTACTTGACGCAAAACCCAAGAGTTAAACTACCATCCTTTTGCTTGTTTTCCGTACAAGATTCATAGCTTCACCTTGACTTCATCAGGCAGTGCGTAAGGGAGGAAATTCTAACACTCAAACAAAAATCATTAATTCTCAACTTCAGCACGGTCCCATTTCCTTAAAAGCACAAGTTTGAGAAGTATTTTAAGCTACTGACGATTGCAGATTTCAATATAGTAATGCATTTAATCAGAATTTGGGACACATAAACAACGTTACTCGAACAGTCTCTTTGAAATAAAAGTGCGACATTTAAAGTTCCTGACGCGTCTTAATCTTTTGTCGGAATTGAGGAACGAGATTTAATTAAGCTCTTGATGGAGGAAGAGTAGTTACAGTTACAGGAGGCATTCAAAGGAATTAGACAGATTGCTTAATAAAGCTTGGAACGATAAATAAAGACTGAATTCACTTTGGTATTTACTGAAGTTAAGTTAGAATAAAATACTTAATGAAGGTCTATATAAAATGCAAAAGAACTTCTTGCAGGGTACGTAAAGTGTCACAGTGCTTTGTTTTAAAACAAATTGCTTATTTTAATTTGTAATTATTTTAATGCTTAATGGGAAAATTTTCCAAATATAATGGGAATGTGCCATTAAAATAGATCAAACTTTAGAGAAATGCATGACATTTCTAAAAATAATTTCCAATATAAATATTGGAAACCCAATACTTCAGTATAAATAAAATACTGTAATGTAGTTTCGTGTACATATCTTCCACGTTTTAGGCTTGTAGAAGAGTACTTTTCTCCGTCGACACCCCACCTCTTAGCATTTCGCCTTAGGTTCCATCAACCGGGGGGTCCGCGTAGCGGGCCCCCAGAGGCTGGGTGCGATGGTTGTTAGTCGCTAGCTACGGACGCTATGGTGCTTATTGCGTCGGAGAATGTAGAAGAGTACTAACCAGGGAACCACGTAGCTAGTGTAATAGTTAAAGAAATTCAAATGGATACGGATAAAAAGAGCATCACGAGACATATTTTTACCGAAAAAAGTATGTGCCCTTGTCAGCCCATTATCAAGAAATAAGGTCTCAAAATCTCACGAAAGAGTAGGAAGGCGACAAATTTAAAGACTTGTCGAGACATTGATCAAGCTATTTCACCCCTTGCATGTGCAGGACATTTATCTACAAAGTATGTGAGAGACGTCTGCCATTTCTTATCGGCAAATTGCTACATTTTTTGAGATTATTAATAAAAATTTCTGCAAACATTAATACTTAACATTTCAATAGCGGAGTCAAGAGGGCAAAAATGCATGGGTCCAGAAACATGTTTTACAATACCCTTTCGATTAGTACACTGTGAAAAATGGATGTTGTTTTTTGTAGCTAATTTTGTAGTAACAAATTGCAAAAATTGCTAATTTTATAAAAATTTCTGCAAACTTTAATACTTCAGATTTCAATAACGATTGGTACACTAAAAAAATTGATGTTGTTTTTACGATATATTACAGCTAATTTTATAATAGCAAACTGTGTATAGTAACAAACTGCTACAGTTCATTGCTATAAAATTTACTGTAAAAATAACAATATAATCCTGCCAGCAGAGGTTTCACTTTAAAACTGTAAAATGCACGGTAATAAACTGTAAAATTAGCAACTTTACAAAATTAGTACTGTAAAGTTAACAATTTCACAGTTTATTGCTGTAAAGTTAACAATTTTACAGTTTATTACTGTAAAATTAGCTGTATTATACTGTAAAAACAACATTCATTTTTTACAGTGTATGGCGTAAGTAATACAATTCTACTTTTCACAACTAAAAATTGAATAAAACATTTAAGGTAACTCAAAGAATTACTAGAAAATTGAATTTAGACAGTGTCTGAATCAATTAGTAAGCATTCTGCTGATAATCCTGATACTTAACGTGAAGTAAGATTACAATATTGACCAACAACTAAACGCGATATTTAATTGCTTTTGAACATGTTACGTCAAATTTTCCCACATCAACTGTGTATATCAATCATAGGGAAAGCGGTTAAAATTCAGAAATTCAACAACATCCGCTCACGTTCTTCCTTAATCTTAACGGAACTACTTCCGTCGGGGACGGAAAAATCGAAAAGTAAGTTCAGGAGATAAATGATCTTTCTTCTCTAAGTTCTTTTCACTCTCCTCAGTGTTATCGAATTCTCCTCTTTAAAACCGCAAACTATTCTTTGAAAGTTTCTTTGTTATTTTTCCCCCTCCCTCGGTTTTGATTCCGCGGTAAGACACTTAATCGCCAAGTTGATTAAAAAATACTTTCTATTTTATCCCAGAATTTAATGATAAACACTTGTAGGGGCTTGGGTCAACAGCCTAAAAGCTTTTATTGCGGCATTTATCTTCAACCAAATGAGCTATAAGGGAGGATGTGTCATTTTTCATTGGCAATTTGTGAAATGATATTCCTAAACACTTGTACAGTGTAAAAAGTGAATGTTGTTTTTACAGTATAATACATCAAATTTTACAGTCATAAACTGTAAAAATTGCTACTTTTACAATACTGAACTGTGAAAAATTGAATGCTACTTTTTGAATTGCTACTTAAACAGTAATAAACTAAAATCGCTAATTTAACAGTTTATTACCGTGTTTTAAACTGGAACCTCTTCTGCCAGTATTTTACTGTTGTTTTTACAGTATAACACAGTTGAATTTTAAGGCAATAAACTACTTGGCTTTCAGTCAAACTCCTGAACCGCACATTGAACATTTCTTACTGCCCCAGTGTAAAAATGAATGTTGCTTTTACAATATAATACAGCTAATTTTATATTTTTAATAATCTAATCTATTAATATATTATTTACTAAAAATGGCTAATTTTACAGTAATAAACTGTTAAGTTAATAATTTTACAGTAATAAACTGTAAAATTGCTAATTTTGCAGTGATAAACTGGAACCTCTGCTGCCAGTATTATACTGTTGTTTTTACAGTATGATGCAGCTAAATTTTACTGCGATAAACTAAAATTGCTAGCTTTAGAGCAAAAAACTAAAATTGCTTGTTTTACAGTTTATTATTGTGCCTTTTACAGTTTTAAATTTGAATCTCGGCTGCCAATATTATACTATCGAAACAACAGTTTATTTTCTGCAGTGCACTACTGCTTTAATTGATTATCTACTTTAAGTGCAGTAGGTACAGAAATAAATTAGATAAAATATAATCAAATTTTTAAAGTTGTTTTCAATTGATTTATGCTGTTATACAGAAAAATAAACGAATTGCTGTACAAATGAGAAATATTCAAGTCGATTTTAATGAGTGATATTTTTAACGTTTCTTCAAACCTACTTTAAAAATCTAAAATACGAGCTCAAAAATTTAACAAAGCCTATTTACAAGCTTTGAATTAAAAAAAAATAATAAGTATTATGGAAAATGGGAGGGGGGTGGAGGTAATTAAGGTTTAAAAAATATTTCATTTGAATGATTTAATTTTTAAAAAACGAACTGAAACATTCTAAACGTTCAAAAACAAATTGTAAAAATCACTTCTTTCTCTTGTCAATATCTATTTCATTCTTTGAAAGTTAGTATTTTCGTGGAATTGATACATTATTACGGTCACTGTTTTCGACAATTTTTACCTACAAAATTAATGTCACTCCTTTAAAAATGTCGAAGATTATTTTCAAGTATTGATAAAAAAAAATCCTTGCTAAATCTCTAATTTGAATTCTCTGACAGCTCAACTTTCATAACGAATGTGCTCAAAAATATGCATATTTTATGTATAAAAAATATCTATAAAATATACACACTAAATTTACACAATATAACGCTTGTCATTATGAATCTTAATACAAGGATCAAGGAAACGTTTTACTTCACATTCCATACACCAAATTCGATTTTGAGAATAATTTTTGTCCCCGCATTTTTCGAGCAATAAATAAAAAAAAATTAGTGAAACCCTTTCTTCACTAAATTAGGAGGCACGTGGCTTGCTAAATAGAGGACTAGTCAGTGTAGATATTTACGAAAATGGATTAACGGATAAGGTTTTAAAATTATGTCATGCACGTGAAAATCGAGCAATACGCAGCGAGATAGTTATACTCTGTTACTTTAAAATAGGCGTATCAAGATTAGAAATGTTGCGTCGTCTCCATGGGAACCGTACGAAAGAAAACAGCTTCACTCTTTTTTTTTTTATATTGAATTGCTATTGAGGCATGTCATTTATTTTATATTTATCGAATTAGGTTTACTCCTTTATTTATATCCTCATATCTCAGTTATTTCTAAACTTTTCTAACAAACCTAAGCATACATTAAATAAAGCACAAATTTCTAAGAAAAAGTTTAAAAGGTTAAAGTTGCAAAACAATTTTAATCATTTGCGTTTTGTAATTACGGTAAATCATGATACATCCCATAAATGAACGATTCGTTTAATTTTTAATGTTAAAAGTATAAATAGTATCCACTCTCAAATCGAAAATATAATCATTGAAAGCTGTTTGAAGCACAGAATCATAACCACTAAAGCTTCTTCTCAAAATAAAATTCTGAATTAAAATCTCATTTGGTATCACAAACCAAGGTAGTATTATCTCTATCGATCTTCATATTATAACTAGAACGGGTTTCGTCCTTTTGATCGCTTCATTCCCCTAATTGCAGTAACTTTGTTGTAGGCAAAATAGAGATTCTAGGTTTGGATTTCTTCTCTCCTAATTCGCAGATCAGTAAAAGGAGCTCAACAGATAGTTGGAATGTCCATACAAAATAATCTAGTACCAAAAACTAATCTAATTACAAGTCAAAATGGAAATTGGCTTTCAAAATGATGAATTACGTCGACGATTTAGTTCGGAAACCTTTTCGCCAATTATTCACATAAAAATGTAAAAACAACTACTCATTAAGAGCAAAATGGTTTAATATTTTTCAATTGCAATAAGCTTCCAAGTGCAACAATACCCTGGACTGTCGATTTAGAAAGAAAATGACCGACTTAGACTCCGAGTTCGACCTAGAGATTTTTTAACGTGGTTCGACATTTTTCAATTGCAATAAGCTTCCACGTACAATAATACCCTGGGCTGCCGATTTAGAAAGAAAATGACCGACTTAGACTCCGAGTCCGACCTTGAGAATTTTTAACGTGGTTCGACATTTTTCAATTGCAATAAGCTTCCAAGTATAATAATACCCTGGGCTGCCGATTTAGAAAGAAAATGATCGACTTAGACTTCAAGTCAGACCTTGAGAATTTTTAACCTTCTGACTCCGGATCCCTTTAACTTAAAATCAGTCCAACTCCGACTTTGACCCTGCTGTCGTGGCAGATTGTGGACTCAAAGAAAAAAAAGACTGATTCTGACTTTTGGGAATCCATATTCCCCCAAATCCGAATACGAATCCAACTCCAAGTTATATTCCTCAACATCTATCCCAATCCGACACCGAGCACCTAGCCCTGATGATACCTGGAAAATTTTGCCTAAAATTATGCTCAAGAACTGTTCACGCACCTTGTGTTTACCATTTTTAATGATGTTCAATTCATAACCTTTTCAAGAAATCTATTTTTCTTACGAGGGCAGAAACTCGTCAAAAGTAAAACTGCCGAAACATCGCAATACATTTTTTTTCTCCTTCCATACCTTTGCAGTAAAATTTTAAAGGGGCTTCTGTGAAAAATAAAATCCTTATTCAGTCAAATGCAAAAATAAATAAACAGCCGAGAAAGCGCTGAAAATCCTTCAAAAAGTGATTGCTGAAAATCAATGCTTGTAATATAAAAATGATTCGAGCCAACCCATTTTAAAATAAATCAAAACGCAGAAACATGATATTATGTTTTAAATTTCAAATGAAGAGCTATTTCTGGGAAATTAAAAGAAATCCAAACTCTTTTATGGTAATGCACAGAGATTTCAAGAGAAACGTTTTCTTAAGAGACGAACGGTTTCTTTTGCTTAACTATTTAGAAGGCAGTAAACTTAATTTTCTATTCCTGACTAGTCATGTCTCGGAGCTTATGAATGGTTCTCGCATTCGCGGAAGATAGCTGATGGAATCCAAATGCTTTCCGCCTAGTATGCTAATGATATGTTAACGAAGTAAAGATTAATTTAGGAAATTTGACCGAAAGAAGAGAGGTGTCAGATGAATTGAGAGAATCTTCTTTATTTTTATGTGCCACGTGTTTTCTTTTATTTTGCATAATTCTATAAAAGGAACGGTTTGGTTGAGTCCCTTGATATTTTCATGGATGCGTTGATGTGAAAGTCATTCATAATCGTTTTCACATTTTCAATGTCACAGTCTTTTTTCGAGAGAGATTTAAAATGCCGGTTTTGTAGGCGGCAATTTCAACTTGAAATATCGTCTGATAACTGTAATGACGTAGCAAAATTTTATAGAAAAAAATTATATTTTTATCGAGTGTCAGAGGGAACTCATTAATTATTTTTAAAAGCAATATTTCATTCGAAAGTATTATGCTAAAACGACACTTTATTTCAGAGAGAGTGGTAAACAGGAATAAAAATTCCACAAAATTTATTTTTGACCAAGCTTAAAATAGAACTTTCATAACATACATGCACCGCCAGCTCGGTTGTTCCATCTAGATCAGTCTGGAGTAGGAAGTGATCCAGTTTTAAGCAGGTATCGAGGTATCATCTTATAGAAGCCAAGAGTGTCATACATAAGTTCTGTAATAATAATAATAGGAAACTAATTTTACTGTGCAATACACCGCCAACTCGACCAATTCGATCCATGGACAGCTGTTTCGAGCTTATTCTGCTCTCATCAGCATGGAATACGAAATTAGTCGAGTTGGAGGCAAAAATCTTCTAAGCTCGAAACAGCTGTCCATGGATCGAAATGGTCGAGTTGGCGGTGTATTGCATGTTTCTGCCTTAGCCCTTGCTTAGGGGCGGTTACTCACTGCTTTATAATTTTACTGTGTCTATAAGGAGGAAAAAACTATAATTTTATGGAAAATAAGTTCAAAGCTTTTTTGAGCTCAAACTGTTTCTTCAATAGAAATTTAAACGCATTCCATAACGAGTTGATTTGCTGCATCAACGTTTTACTTTTAAGGAATAAAACTTTTCATTTGCCTCGTGTCTCTTAATACATCTTCAAATAGATAATTAGATCGTAAACTGTTAAATTTATTGCGTCAATATAAATTAAAAAGAAATTCCGATAGCAGTGGCTGTAATTAACAGCAAGTGATAGAAACAACGGAGTCAATAAAACATAAGATGAACAGTTTAATTTAGTTGTTGTCAGCTTATAACTTTGCAGAACATTTTGAAAGAAAACAGCAATTATTCAATGTGAAATGGATTAAGTATTTTTTTTTTTAAAGTCATCACACAATGACAAAATTGTACTTAATAGTGTATTATTACTAATCAATAACTACTTGCGTACGTATTCACCAGACTACTTGGCTTTCAGTCAAACTCCTGAAGAGCAAAATTAAACCCTTCTTATTGCCGCACTGCAAAATTGAATGTTGCTTTTACAGTATAATACAGCTAATTTTATAGTAATTAACTAAAAATGGCTAATTTTACAGTAATAAACTGTTATATTAATAATTTTATAGTACCAAACTGTAAAATTGCTAATTTTGCAGTGATAAGCGGAAACCTCTGCTGCCAGTATTATACTGTTGTTTTTACAGTATACTACAGCTGAATTTTACTGCAATAAACTGTAAAATTGCTAGCTTTAGAGCAAAAACTGTAAAATTGCTTGTTTTACAGTTTATTACTGTGCATTTTGCAATTTTAAATTGGAACCTCGGCTGCCAGTATTATACAGCAAAAAGAACAGTTCATTTTTTGCAGTGCATATTCACAAGCATAATTGAAGCTATTGATATAAAATTCAACTGTCCAAATCCAGACACAAAAACTGCGCTGCCCATTACTGCCTTCTAGTTGGTTGAAAATGGCTTCGACCGGTGGTTTGTCTGTCTTTTGGAGAATAACCACGTGATTTCTTCAATTTTTATTAAATTGAACTATTATAATCAGAGAAAGATTTTGTTATCAACTTGTAAGCATTTTATCAATGCATTGTAATTGAGAATACTTAACAAAGATCATCTTTCACTTTTTAAAACTTTCTATTGCCATGTTCTTATTAGTAATTGTAGATTAACAGGCCAATGGATTAACCAGATACTAAAGGAAACAATCATTAGCATAAACAGATCATTTGTATAAGGCTATTGAGCCATAGATATCTTCATTACAGAGGTTTTTTTTTTTTTTTTTTGGGAGAAGCAGCTTGCACAATGTTCGTTTCATTGTATGGGTAGTGTAACAGCTGTCGCTAATTTCTCCCACAACAACATTAGCATATTGAGGCCACTTAATATTCATAACACATTTCTTTAAAAATTGTTCCAGTGGAACGTCGAGAGACAGAATGGTTTGAGTCGTCTGCGCTCCGGGATCGGAGAAATCCCATCAAGGAGACGATGCGATCGATCCGAGGGAGGGGGGGGGGAGAGTTGGAGGGGGTCGGAGAGAGGAGTTTCGGTTGGCTGACTTTTCAAAGGGCAGGAAGAGAAGGGTTCACAGTGCAGCGGCGATTAAGAAAGTTTATAATTGCACTCGGGGGTCAGAAGTAAAGGCAGAAATTGTTCTAAAATGGATGGAAAGAGACTAATAAGGACACTGCAAAAAATGAACTGTTGTTTTTACAGTATAATACTGGCAGCCGAGGTTCCAATTTAAAACTGTAAAATGCACAGTAATAAACTAAAACTAGCATCTTTACAGTTTCTTACTGTAAAGTTAGCGATTTTAGTTTCTTACTGTAAATTTAGCAATTTTACTGTTTTTTGCCGTAAAATTTTGCTGTATTATACGGTAAAAGCGACACTAAAATACTGGCAGCAGGGGTTCCAGTTAAAAACTGTAAAATTAGCAATTTGACAGTTTATTACTGTAAAGTTAGCAATTTGACTGCTTATTACTGTAAAGCTAGCGATTTTTAGTTTATTACTATAAAATTAGCTGTATTATACTGTTAAAAAAAACATTCATTTTTTACAATGCAGGATTGGAATCGGGCTGATTTTGGTATGGAGTCGGGGTCGGGCCTTTTCTCTCATAGTCGATAACTTTGCAATGGCTTCAAAGTGAGAGTCGGAGCTGTCGAGTCGAAGTCGGACGGATTTAGCTGTAAAGGAGTCGGAGCCGAGCTTGGAAGTCGAAAATTTCAGAAGTCCAAAAGTCAGAGTCGGAGTTGAAAGGTTTACTTCGGAGTCGACCATTTCCCCTCCTAATCTTTAACTTTGCCAGGTTTTCGGAGAGAGAGTCGAACTAGTTTGAGGGGCGAAGAAGTCGGAGTCGAAAGCTTTCAAAATCTAAAAGTCGTACTCATAGGGAATTATTTTCTCTCCTAGTCTTTAACTCACCAAGGCTTCGAAGTAAGAGTCGGAGTAGGAGTTACTTTGGGCTGAAAGAATCGGAGTCGGATTCAAAGCTTCTAAAATTTTAAGAGTGAGGATCCAAGCCGGAATCGGTCAGTTTCCCTCCGACTACACAGCCCTGCATACCAGGTCAAACCCTAGCTATTCTACAAGGGTAATTCTTTTCTTTAAATATAAAGTTACTCCAGAGTAACCTTTTTGAATACATATGTGAAAATGACAGAATTTATTTATTTATTTACTTTTTTACGTATTATTGAATTCACTGACTTACAAATGGATTTAAATTTTAGCAACGTGAATCAGCTGAAGATGATCTTGGTAGTTTCCATGTTCTTCCAAACAGAAGTAAAAAAATTGCAGCTACCTTTCAATGTTTTGTAAAAACTAATTCGAGTAGCTGAGGAATCCTATCATTGAACCTTGTAAACATAACACGTTAGTGCTTCAGCTATCAGCTCCACTTACAGCATGCACACCAAAATCTTTACAACCCTTACATACGAGCTGACGTAAATCGAACTGCCCCATGAGATAGGAGCTTGACTCCAGCATTTGGAAACTCTGTTTTGATCCTTATTTAAATTGGATTAACAGTAGTGGTGTCACGTGGATCGGTTGCACTATCGATTTATCGATAATTTCTAAACCGAATAGTAGCATAGTTAGTCTGTTTTCATTATAACTATCAAAATTGGAATCTGGTATTAGTTATTAAAATCGGATACTAATTGCATATAGCATGCTTTGAATTGTTGTTTTCAAATGGTAACTTTCAAAAAGACGAGAGAGCGTTAATTTTTTTTTGTAAGGTATGCCCATTTCGCTTTTCAGTTACCAACCTTTCTAAGTTTAAAATAATGTCACCCTAATTAAAAGTTAGGGACGTAAGAAATATGTATCTAATAAATAAAATCACCCACACATATACATACACGTACACTCTACCTCAAATTAAAACCTAAATTTAACAATAAAATGAATGATTTGACTATCAAATAGATATTGAGTATGACGCTAAGTTTAAATGAAATGCCATTGTTGAATTAGAATAATGCGAAAAGTTCATTAGAAGCAAAAAAACATGAAAATGTTACTCATTTTGCAAAATGTACATATAACAGTAGCAACTAACTCATATTTGTGGTTAAGTAAATGTTTACCTTTCAGTCATGTTTTCTAAACATCACTGACACATTACGCCACTGCGCCACATTCTTAGTTCCCCATCCGCACCCTTGGCGTTAAAATAAAAAAATTCCAGGAAAAACTAAGAAATTATTTCTGCAGATGAGAATCATATCCAATAATGAATCTCTATCGCACCAGCAAAATGAATTATTTGAATCTAATTGATGTTGAATAGGACATTATTCTTAGACGAAACGTCATTATTGCATCAGAAAATGACGAAAGGTTTATTAAAGGGAAAAAAAAAGAAATCACGAAAATCTTAATTCTATTGCAAAATGCAGATGTAAGAGTAGCATTTACGCATATAGAGTCGAACCCGTCTAATGGAATAGCCATTTTACCACGAACAAATATTCTAATAAGCCGGATATTCCATTATCAGGGATCAAAATAATGCATAATAGTGTTTTGTACATTGAAAATGTATTATATTAAGCGGGATATTCTTTTAACCGATATTCTAATAAGCGGGCTCAACTGTATTTATGATTTGAGTAAATATTTACTTTTGTCGCCATGTTTTCTAAACATCACGTCTCACCGTGCCATCACATTACGCCACTGCGCCACATTCTTCTTCCCCATCCGCACCCTTATCGGCAAAAATAAATAAATTCCAGAAAAATTTACCATCGCATTAAGAAGAAACTAAGAATAATTTTCTGCAGATGAGAATCATATCCAATAATGAATCTCGACCGCGCCAGCCCTCCCTCCCCCCCCCCCCTCTCCCTCATTCTCGCCCCGGTTATTCCTTCGATATCCAACGGATCGATCTTTGGCTCTGAGGTTCGTTAAGAGGCTTGACCGCTTCGCTCCGCAAAAATCCATAACGATCTAATGAAGACACTCGACCACCTCAAGAATGTTCGACGCGAGCCCCAAATGTTCATGAGCGGGAAATTCTTTCCCATCTCATCTTCTCTCCTTCATCCATCCATCTGCCCTGCTCTTGCTCCTCTTTTGCACTTTATTATTTTGAATCGAAACGCGGCGGTGAGTACAACGGGAAATGAAGTTTTTCTCATTACTAAGACGTATATTTGAGAAACCTTTTGGTTATATGAATATATTGCTCTATCAATTTGCATGGATTTAATATTTTAAAGCATACATTTGCACTTTATTCCTTGAGTTTTAAACTTCGTCTGTTAATTGTGACATATTCACCGTAAAAAACGAAGGTTGTTTTTACGGTATGATACAGCTAATTTTGCAGTAATTTTACAGTAATAAACTGCAAAACTACTAACTTCACAGTAGTAAACTAAAATTGCTAGTTCACAGTAATAAACTGTAAAATTGTTAACTTAGTTTATTACTAAGCATTTTACAGTTTTAAACTGGAACCTCTGCTGCCAGTATTACACTGTTGTTTTTACAGTATAATACAGCTAATTTTATGCTAATAAACTGTAACATTGCTAATTTTACGATAATAAATTGTAAAATTGCTAGTTTTACAGTAATAAACTGTAAAATAGCAGTTTATTTACAGTTATATAATTTACAGTTTATTCCTGCGCTTTTACAGTTTTAAACTGAAACCTCTGATCTCAGTATTATACTGTAAAAACAACTTATTTTTTGCAGGATATATTCGAATACAAAGAGCATTATGATACAACTCGAAATTGCTTTGTAAAACTGAAAAAACTTTCAGAGAGAAGACTTAATTTCATTATGGAGTATGTCGTATACTAGGGGGTATTTTAAAAGATTCAAACTGCCTCCGAAATTATCCAAAACTATTCCAAAAAAAATAGTTTTTATAATTCTTTATTTGTTGAAAAAAAAAATTATTATCATTATTTTTTATTTATAAAATGAATTTGGCATAATCCAAAAACTGTACAAACTCAATGCAGTATTTTTTACTGCAATTAGTGCGAACATGATTTCTTGTAAAATAACATGGCATTTTCCTTTAAATCTATAAATCTGTTGGACATTATCAATATTCCGCCAACCCTACAAATGCAACTTAAAGCCAGGCCACTCAATCAATATGTCCAGTAGGATTCCTTAAATTCTTTTTCAGTCTCATCGTTTGGGATTACAAAGCAAGGGTGTTAAAATTCGGAAAAGTTTTTAAATAGCTGGAAAATAGGCAAAAAATTTTCAATCAAAGAATTTGGCTTGTCGATTGCAGTTCCCACTTAAACCTAAAATTTCCACAGTTGATATTTTTGCAACTTTGATCTCATTTGTCATTTTTCCAAAATTAGGAGTTATGTGGTAGTTAAAAAATAACTACCTTTTTGAAAAAGCTGTTAAAAAAAGTTTCAAGAATCAATGCAGTGAATTAATACGGCTCTAAAGAAAACATAATGCTAAGTATGAGTTATTATTATACGTTATTACTAAATAAATATCAGTAATACTGCAAAAAGTGAACTATTATTTTTAAAGTATAATACCGACAGCCGAGGTTCCGATTTAAAATTGTCAAATGTACAGTAATATACTGTAAACCTAGCAACTTTAGTTTCTTACTGTTAAGCTAGCAATTTAAGAGTTTATTGCCGCAAAATTTAGCTGTATTATTCCGTAAAAACAACAGTATAATACTGGCAGCAGAGGTTCCAGTTTAAAAATGTAAAATGCACAGAAATAAACTGTAAAATTAGCACTTTTACAGTTTATTACTGTAAACCAACAATTTTACAGTTTACCACTGTAAAATTAGTAACTTTACATTTTACTACTGTAAAGCAGCAATTTTACAATTTATTAGTGTAAAATTAGACATCTGACAATTTATCGCTGTAAAATTAACAAATTTTAAATTAGACATATTATACTGTAAAAAACAACATTCATTTTTTACAGTGTAGCTTTTAGTGTAATGAAAATATTATGACAGAGAAAGGCGAATAGTCATCAGTTGACATTTCATTACCACCTTCCTTTAGACATATTTACGAAAGAAAAAAAACTAAATTGTGAGCTAAACAAATCCTCTCACACTATTTTCCGTAGCTCGTCACATTTCCTCGTACCCCAAAAGCGGTAATCATTAAAAACTCATTTCCGGCCTTTATTCTTTTTGACAATCCGACAATTACCCTTCCAGGCAAACTAAAGCCCAAACAGCATTTCATTTTCCCATGTTAATGCATTTCTGCTTTCAGACAAACACCCAGACCAAAACAAAAACACTTTCAATGTCGGCGCGTGTCGTATCAGTTGGGACTGGTGACATCCTAACCTGTTTTGTTTTCATTCAAGTTAGAATAGGCAATATAAAGGAGGCAATATTTTGAAGAACGGTTTGCTTCAGGAAGAATAAATATTATAAATGTTTTTTCAATTCTTCAGACTATTTCTATACGGTTGTTTCGAACTAAACTATGAGTATAGTGAACTCCGGTTAGTTGAATCGATGGTTGATTGAATCAGCCGCTTTAAGGAATCAATTCGCCAAAAACAACACTGTCCGTCTTTAATAAATTTGCCGCTTTATTGAATCAAAACTGTTTACAACAAACGTGATTCATATAAGCAGTGGCAACTGTGCGTGATTTCTTGTTTAAAACACTCAAAAATTACTATAAAAGTAATTTACTATATAATATATAAATGTAAATTCCTATAAAAGAAAACAGTGGCGTATCGTAGAGTAAACATAGAAGGCAAACTTCATGGGCGTATTCTCTCATGAAGAAACAAAGTTTGTAACAATTTTAAACAAAAAAAAAAAAACATAATTTTCGGGGGGAAAATTTAATTTGTATATTTTTCTGACGCTCTAACTATCTACCTCTCTACTGTCCATCCGTGAAAACCGCACCTGGCACCCGCGAACAGTTTCATCTAAAAAAGGGTAGATGGGTTGTGGGGGACAACTTTCCGAAGTTTTCAATTTAAAACTTGCCATTTGCTTATGGGTCATTTTCAAAATTTGCTCACATTTGCTGTCCGGAGGTTAAAAAGACGATTTTGAAGCATAACTTATATTTTAAATTCAATGCGAACAATTATTTTCTGCAAGCAATACCCCAAAAAAAATTCTATCATTCAAAAAATTATTGAAATTTATTTATTTATTTTTATATAAGTCTTTAAAAATGAGAATCAAGCAAAAACGCTTGTCCATTTCCAATTTTCGCAAGTTCAACTATTTTTTTATACACTTAATTGTATAAAAAAGTATATACAACAAATTATTTCTATATATTGACTATTAGTAAATGATATTCTTAATAAATATTGATAATAATAATTTTTTTTCATTAAGAAATGTATGAATGTATTTTGTCCGGCAGTTCTTGTCAAGTCCGTTACCCTAAGATTATTTTAGCTAAAAAAGGTATTTATTGCAGTCAAAAGATGGTAACACGTATTCAGTTAACTTAACCAACTAGTGACGTAACTATTTCGTACCATTTTGTTTTCTTGAGTCTAGAAATATTGCTGTGGTGTTTCACACAAGATTTCTTTCAGGTGCGTATTTTTATTCTTTGTCAAGTCTGTTACCAAAGATTTTAGCATAAATTTTTACTTTTTCTCAACTTTTAATCCGAAATATTGTTTATTATAGAACTCTAAGAAACTGCATATTGTTGTTAAATTTTTAAATTTGACAACCTAGCCATAATTTGACATTTTTGGTTGAAATGTCAAGTCCGTTACTGGTCAAATCCGTTACCAAATGTCAAGTCCGTTAAAATACAGTTTTTGATCAATACTTTAATGATCACAAACATCGGTTTAAGCTTCAGGGACGCAAAAAATCTCAAATGAAGTTGGTTCTAGGAGGTATGATATAGTTTAAAAGTGAGATTTCATATTGATTTTGTACGGTAACGGACGACAATTGTCCTTGCAACTTAAAGTTTTACAAGTTTTTGAACACTTAATTATGCATCAAAGTGTACAACCAATTACTTTTTCACACACCTAAAATATGTGACTAAACATCTGTTAGTGATTCTAAAAAAAATAGCAAGTTAAAAAAATTACTTAAAAATTCTGAAATGTAAGCATATGATGAAAATGACCTTTATCCTTTTAACATATTCAACTAAACTATGTATTTGAAATTAGCATCGTTCCACGTTGTTTGATACTGCTCTGAAAGCTTTTTCTTATTCTTCCCCTTTTTGTTATCTTACCTAACACCCCTATTTAGGAAAGATCAGAGAAGACCTGACGCATGCGTAAATCCGCGGAAGGTTTTACCTAAGAAGATCGACAGTACTCACCTATCTACTTCTTAAACCTATATATTTATATCTATCTTTATATATCTATGTAGATCATAACAATATATCTGTACCTCAGAACCAGACTAACGTAAGTCCATTTTCGTCATTTTTCGGTAGAGGGGAAACACGATTGTCGAATACATCGTTTTTCCCCTCCACTGAAAAATGACGAAAATGGACTTACGTTAGTCTGGTTCTGAGGTACAGATATATGTGCGCTAGTATACAAATAAATTTAAGCCCCTTGATAAAAATGTCTCGCTACGCCACTAAAGACAAACACGTTAACAATATCGGTCATCAACGCGGAACGTCATTTCTGGACAATACGCGAAGCAGAAATGGGCCGGACGAAACAAACAAAACCTTACGCCAACCGGAGAAGAAACAATTCCCCAGCCCAATGTTAAAAGAGCCCTTCCAAAATGGCAACTTATATCTCTAAAATGAAAGTAAGCGTTTGTTTTCGGAACTCACTCTCTCTAACATTAAATTAAGTGTTCCGTTCTCGATTCACAAAGAAAAAAGAAGAGGACATAAAACAGAATTTCAAGCTTTAACTGTCTTTCCATTTTGAATTGGGTCATTTTTCTGTTACGAGGTATTATGGCGTTTTTCTTTTCTTCTTCATTTGAAGCTCATTTTATAAAGGTTTATATTTTTTGTAAAATGATTGACCGGTCTATTATATGACCAATATTGTTATCCTTTATGTGATAAGGTATACGTAAAAGGAAAAAAATAGCTTAGTATTATTATAACGTTGAATTTTAGGTATATTCTCATAATATATTGATGCGAAAAGTAACCTGACATAACTGAAGGGCTTGAAGTTGAACGAGTTCTGTAACAAATCTCTAATTTAGTGTCATTTAGGTTCTGTTTTATTGTTGTCGCTTTTTCTTTTTCTGGTTTGTCGTGAATGGAGATCATAAAATTAGTCTAATTACATTTATTTTTCAACTAGCAAAAATACCCGGCGCTGCCTGGGTCAGTAATAATTTTGAGAAACAATTTATACTTACCTTTGGGTTTTTTTTTTCCGGAACTGAAAGAACTCAAAATACACCGCTTTGACGATTTTTAAAATGTCGCCTAATTTGCGGTAACTGTTTTGTTGTGCCTAGAATAATTTTGCTCCCCTCCCTACTTTATGAAAATACAGTATTATTATGTCACTAATTTTTGTCACAGAGAAATAGTCATCAAATGCTGAGATACTATTGCTGACCATAAAATGATGCTAAAAGTTTTTGTCCTAAATGATTTCGAAATTAATAGAAACATTTGACAATTATTTATGGAAAAACGCAAATTAATGGTAATTTTAGTCTTGTTTAAGGGCTTTATTAATTTAGTATGCGGATTACTTTACGTTTTGACATAATCTTAAAAAGGTCAAACATACGGAATCGGCCAACAAAAGAAAAAAAACTGAACTTTTTTAAATGTGGGAGTATTCTATCGATGATTAAGATTTTGCCGCAGTCGATAAATATCAGACAATAATCATTTTATTTTGGTTACGTCGTGTAAGAAGTAAAGTACTATTATGTAGTGTTTGTCACAAAAACTGATGTCAGTTGAAAAAATCGCCGAGAATCTCAGTTATTAAAATCTTCTTGCAACAAATTTGGCAAAATTCCAGTTCAATTGGATATGAAGTAACTGCCCAATTGTAAGTACCCCGAAAAAGTGCCCAATCAGTGCAAACAAATTTAAGAAATGCTGTTTTGTATTTAAAGCTCCATCAATAATGAACCGAATCCATTTATTAGTTGCCAATCTCTTCAAGCGATTACGCTACCGATATTCTAAAACACATATTTACAAAACTTGCGAAAACTTACTTACAACCAAGATTACAAAATGTTTTAAAATACAAATCATGGTAAAAGCTCGTTAGAGAGCGTTTCCAATGTCTATGTAAAAGCCCGGATATTTACCATGAAGCTGGAAAAAAAAAAACTTTTTGATTTGACTTGAGAAAAGCCTTGAAAATTTAATGCGAAAAGTGGAAATGATACATGCAATTCTAGCTATCGACAGGGAGTTGAGATGATGCACTAAATACTGAATTAGTTTGTTGGAAGCCTTCGCGGATTTGTGCGAAAAATGTACCTTAAATTGGAATGAAAAAGCGCTACCAATCTAACTTTTTCGAATATCGTTATAAATTATAGCCTATGTGTTATTCTGATGTATAAGCTATATTATGGTAAAAGTTTCATTAAAATCCATTCAATAGTTTTTGCGTGAAAGAGGAACAAACATCCATACATCCATACATCCATACAAACTTTCGCATATATAATAGTAGTAAGATGTACCAAGTTTTATTTCCTTACCTATATCCATTGCTTACCTGGGTCCAGATTGTGTTTTTAAAAAATGTAACACAACCCCTTTATCCACCAAACCCTTCAATTTACGAATTCATATTTCTAACTGCCGCGTTTGTTTGCCCTCAGTATTTTTGTTTCTCAGTGTTTATAACCGAATTCGTTATAGAAAATGAAAACATTTTATCCTCTGATATTGCTCCTTGTTTTGGTGCATTTTTGTAGTGCATAAAATATTATCAGTTTCCTTTTTTTAAGCAACAATTCCGTGAAAATTGATACCTACTATTAATACCAAGTACATTCATGTCACTTGACGTCCCAAGTAGCACTCTTCGTTTTTTAAAGGGTGTAAAATGGTTATTAACGTTGTAACAACCGCTTAAAAACGTTTATTAAACGTGTAAAGGTTATTTGTGCTACCTGGGGTAAGAATTGAATTTTGAACTATACTACAGGGTGTGCGTATTAATTTAAGGGACAGGGGCTACTACAACGGAATGAATACTAAAAAACAAACATACTGGTAAAAGTCTTAAGAATAGTAATGTCTATGCTAAACTGCAAGGTTTCTTGACAAAAACATCGTGACGTCAGCGTGACGTTAGCCTATGAAAAACGAGCTAGATAAAACGTCACAGCGTACTTAGGGAATTAGAGGAGATCGCTGACTGCTTGTGAGCTTTTATTGGCTCCGCCCGTAGTGACGTTCAGTGTCAACTTAAGTTGCTGTCTAGTATAGTATTGTTCAGAGCATACTAATTCTGGAGACATGCTTCTAGAGAACTTAAAGCAAACAGGACATAGAAGACGAAGAATACATAAAATAGTGGAATTAACATAACTATTTTTTTTTTTCAATGGAAGGTAGGGAATTCTAACGCTTAACAGCACAAATGCTGATACATTTGTATTTTGGTTGTAACCAAATTCATTTTGAGTTTTTATATTCAGAAGAGAACGAAGTGACTTTATGGATCGCTGTGAGATTTACAATTTAAAATAAAATAGCCACTAAAGCATTATCGAAAGAAAGTTTCATTCAATATCCGTTCCTGAGCCGTAATTTGAATTCAGGCCCTCGATACGGGCCTATTCTTCTGGATAGCCTATGCTGAAAAGGATATGTACGAAGATAGTTTTACAGATTATGTATTGATATTAATAATATCATGCTGGGAACGGTCGAAGAAACCTGCAGTTATAGGGAGAGGGGAGTTTGTTTTTTTTTTCCTCCGGAGAAGTATTTTCCACTAGGGAAAAATAGGTAATGTTGAAATGTTTTGCACAAAATAATGTATTTAAAAGTAATTTATAGTATTTACATTCCAATGCTGAGAGACAATTATTTTTTTCTTTTTCATGTTCATCGTTTTTAGTTGTTTTTATCTTTCTAATCAATTTGTAAAGTTATCTGCCAGTTGAAATTATAAAAAAAGCATTCCAAAGCTCTTTTTTAAGTATGAGTTAAAGTAAAATTAAAGTAAATGTTGAGAACAGATAATAAGTAATGAAACACTTTGTCTTCTTAATACATCACAATCAGTTTCCTTTAAACATTAGGAACTCCAAAAACGGTTTATTGTTGACTTTAGAATGACGAATAGATAAAATAAAGTAATGCAAAATTATTTCTACAAAATACTCTCTTAAAGAATAATGTTTTCATACTTCAAAACTTTTTTTTTCAAATTTGTTCAAAATTAAGAAATATCATCGAATCAAAGCTCCGGATGACATTTTTATTGCGAAAGGATGGCATTTCCTGTAATCAAGTTATTCCACCCTTGAAATCGAAGTAATTGTACAATTAAATTATTCTCTTCCAAAAAACAGCGAAAAGGAAGCGAACACTGAGAAAGAGAAATACAAAACGTTTGTCTTTCGACAAAAAAAGCAAATTCCAAGTGCTTCTTCAGCTACAAAGCTTTCGAATTAAAGTACGTACTTGAAAAATGTGCGAAACAATGAAATAGAGATATTTCAAGGAGTAACGGAGCGACATCTTCCGGCCATTCGGAGCTTTTTTATGATAAGTGGATGTTTATTTTTAGACACGACACACTTCGTTTATGTCGGACAAAGCTGGAGCATCAGATGCCTCCTATTATCTTGAAACTTCAAATGGCTCTTAAAGAAATGATCTCTATTATGAGTGGGAAAGCCGGGTCTTTTCCTGAAACGCGGATACAAGAACTATGAGGGCAAAACTATTTCGAGCTGAAGCCGACTCTATATTTTAACAAAAGTAGTCTCTTCTCCAAATATCAAAAAAAAATCTAAATTAACAAAAACAAGCCAACAATAATCATTATACAGTGTATTATATAAAAAATATACGAACAATTGCTCTGTAGACATATGTAACAAATATTATAAGTGGGAGTTTAACAATACACTGCATAGCGTTGCCAATTGGATACATGGACTATTTTCCCTTATGACCAGGAATAAGGCAACTCAAGCATAAAAAGCAAGTCTTAGGTATCGTTAAAGCAAATAATAACCACATATCCTCAAAATTAAACATTTAAAAATGTTTTCCAATGTTGTCTTATTACATTGAAAAATATATTTAGTTCTTTCGAAGAAAAAAAAAAATCATGCAGTGTAGGGTTAATATATTTCCAAAATTAGCTCTTTATTGAAATTCTATTTTCTCTAAGAAGGGAAGTGGAATTTTTATGTTGTTTTAATGTTATGCCAGCTAGGTTAGCAATTTGGAGTGCTTTGCTTTACTTCTCCAACTGTATCGTAATTTGGTGTGGAGTCCGACTTTCACAGTACACACATGCCGTAAAGACCCGTTTATATGGTCGAAAACCATTCACAGAACAACAGTACATTCACACAAATAAAGGGCAAGGACTAGAGAGAAAAAGTACATCTAAGCCCAATCCGGTAGCATTCAGTCATACTCTGACTACTAGACAAGGTGGCCGCCATTTTGATCTAATCGTAAAGTTAATCTTATCCTTTAAACAGACAATGTAAATCTTTTTGAACCAAATAAGATTGCGGTTTAATCTTCGAGGGTTGATGGCCGATAGAGAGCAAGGGTTGAAGCCCTCCTTAGTGTTATACAAAAGTGTGAGAACAATTCATTTGTAAACATATGTAACAAATGCTATGTAATGGCATTTTTGTTTTTTGCCACGATTAAAAAGCATGCCTTACCAAAGAAAGAGAAAGTAATGATAAAAACAGTATAAAAACAAACATTCTACATCTACATTTTTTCGGTACATGTCATTTTTTAAGTGTCAGATGGCAGATTGAAAAAATCCCATAAAAACTTCAATTTTTCTTTTGCCACACTTACGAAGTGCATGTCAAGACTATACGGGTCATTCCATGTGAAATCAACAAGCCTCAAAACTTGACCATCACCAATTTCAAAAAAAAATATAGGGTTGATTACCTCTATAAAGTGATACAAAAAACTGATTTTTAAATTTTTTTTCAGCTGTTAGTTTTTTGTGTGAGACCGCTTAAAAAACGCAAAAAATGGAAAAAAGTGAAATTTTGAACATACAAAGATTCAATTTTCTCAGCTTGTATTGCAGCTAGAGTCTTTTGTTATATGTCATTGTAAAGCTCTTTAAACAAGCTTTCAAATGATATATAATTTGACAAGGTTTCGTGATGTTAATATTTCAAGGTCACCAAAAGCATTATTTGACCTTGAATATTTCAAAAAGTGCATTTTTTAAAAATCTGAAAAAAATATATATATTACTTCCTAATGTAGTGTATATGTGGTAAAATTTGCAGAATGGGACAGCAATGGGATCTGGATGAAAAATGGAATCAACTTTTTACACTCTTACCACTTTATTGCAATGCCTATGGCTCCTGAGGATATATAATACAGAAATATTGCAAACTGCGAAATGTTATTTACAAGTGACGGTTGGCTTATTCCACGTCTTGTTTTGAGAGGTTATAAATCATTCCTTTTCCGTTTCTACTAGGGTCTACTTTCGAAATAATAGCACTTATGGGCACATTGACAACATTTTCAAAGTCTGGATAGTAGATAGAATTTGAGGGTCCATGAGGTTGCAACAGCTTGATTTTCTTCATCTGTGTCTAAGACGCACCTTAGCCACCAATATCCATTATACCTGCAGATCAAGAATCCAACCATTTCTGGGCAATCAAGATCGCCTTTGACAGTTGTAGTACGTTCGATCCTTATAGTGTTGAAAATGAATATGCATTCACTTGCATCTGATTCCTGTTTAATGGCATTACACAATGAAGACTTTGAGTGCCTGGTGTGTTGTTCTTACCATCATTTTTCTGGATTTCAAAGCCTCTTCTTCCATATCAAATCAATTCATTTTCAATATTGCACAATTGAACATTATAAACAGGAAGCAGAGGCTTTGAAATCCAGAAAAATGATGGCAAGAACAACACCAGGCACTCAGAGTCTTCATTGTGTAATGCCATTAAACAGGAATCAGATGCAAGTGAATGCATATTCATTTTCAACACTATAAGGATCGAACGTGCTACAACTGTCAAAGGCGATCTTGATTGCCCAGAAATGGTTGGATTCTTGAACTGCAGGATATTGGTGGCTAAGGTGCGTCTTAGACACAGATGAAGAAAATCAAGCTGTTGCAGCCTCATGAACTCTCAAATTCTATCTACTATCCAGACTTTGAAAATGTTGTCAATGTGCCCATAAGTGCTATTATTTCGAAAGTAGACCCTAGTAGAAACGGAAAAGGAATTATTTATAACCTCTCAAAACAAGACGTGGAATAAGCCAACCGTCACTTGTAAATAACATTTCGCAGTTTGCAATATTTCTGTATTATACACTGAAGTGACAAAAGTCATGGGATACCTCTTAATATCGTGTCGGCCCTCCTTTTGCCCGGCGAAGTGCAACAACTCGACGTGGCATGGACTCAACAAGTCGTTGGAAGTCTTATGCAGGAATATTGAGCCATGCTGTCTCGATAGACGTCCATAATTGTGAAAGCGTTGATGGGGCAGGATTTTGGGCACGAACAGACCTCTCGATGGTGTCCCATAAATGCTCAATGGGATTCATGTCGGGCGATCTAGGTGGCCAAATCATTCGTTGGAATTGTCCAGAATTTTCTTCAAACCAATTGCGAACAGTTGTGGCCCGGTGACATGGCGCATTGTCATCCATAAAAATCCCATCGTTGTTTGGGTACATGAAGTCCATGAATGGCTGCAAGTGATCTCCAAGTAGCTGCACATAAGCATTTCCAGTCAATGTTCGGTCCAGTCGCACTAGAGGACCAAGTCCATGCCATGAAAAAACAGCCCACACCATTACGGAGCCACCACCAGCTTGAACAGTGCCTTGCTGACAGTTTGGGTCCATGGCTTCGTGGGGTCTGCGCCACACTCGAACCCTACCATCGGCTCTTACCAGCTGAAATCGTGACTCATCGGACCAGGCCACGGTTTTCCATTCATCTAGGGACCAACCGATATGCTCACGTGCCCACGAGAGTCGCTGCAAGCGATGTCGTTCTGTCAGTAAAGGCACTCGAGTCGGTCTTCTGCTGGAATAGCCCAAGAAATCCAAATTTCTCCGCACAGTTCTAGCAGACACGTCCATTGTACGTCCCACATTGATTTCTACGGTGATTTGACGCAGTGTTGCTTGTCTGTTAGAATTTACGACTCTTTGCAGACGTCGCCGGTCTCGATCTTTAAGTGCAGGCGGTCGACCACTGCGCTGTCCATGGTGGGATGTTATGCCTGAAATTTCATACTCTCGGCACACTCTTGACACAGTGGATCTGGGAATGTTGAATTCTCTAACGATTTCCGAAATGGCATGACCGATGCGTCTAGCTCCAACTAACATTCCGCGTTCAAAGTCTGTTAATTCACGTCGTGCGGTCATCATCACGTTAAAACCTCTTCACATGAATAACTTGAACGGAAATGAAAGCTCTGTAAAAGCACTGCGCATTTATACCTGTTCTATGCGATGCTACTGCCATCTGAAAATTTGCATATTGCTATCCCATGACTTTTGTCACTTCAGTGTAATACAGAAATACTGCAAACTGTGAAATGTTATTTACAAGCAACGGTTGGCGCATTCCACTTTTGGTTTACTTCCTGTCTATAATGTTCAATTGTGCAATATTGAAAATTAATTCATTTGATATGCTCATTTGCCCAATCAAACAACTGTCGTAGTGCCATAATTTGAGTGTCATAAATCCTTTACAGACTGACTAAAGTTGCAAGTCTTTTACCAGTTCCGCCCACGCCATCACAGGCACTTATGCCATGGGATTAGGCAAAAAAAAAAAAAAAAATGCCACTCTGCTTTAATCCCAAAATATAATTCATGATAACTCAGGTTAAGAAAATTCAGTCTATTTTGTACTGTGAGGCAGCTCCATCACTGAAGTAATAGATCAAGCTCATTTTGGCGGCAAAATGAGACTGCGTGAAATTTATAAGGCACTTCTGTCCTGGATTTCAAGAACTCAAGGACAGGATTGAAGAAGCATTTGAAATGAATTGCGTTGAAAGCGTCTCCTATAAACAATGGATGCAAGTTAAGAGAAGAACATGTCTTGAGACATTGGTCAAGTGTACAGAAGAATTTATTGATTCTCTTTTTGAAGAACTTCCTAAACTCATTCAGCGCTCGTTTCTTGCTACTCAACAGTCTAGCTCTATCTTACTTATCTGAAAGATATCAGTCTCATTTTGCCACCAAACCAAGCTTGATCTATTACTTCAGTGATGGAGCTGCCTCACGGTACAAAAATAGACCGGATTTTCTTAACCTGAGTTATCATGAATTATATTTTGGGATTAAAGCAGAGTGGCATTTTTTTTTTGCCTAATCCCATCATGGCAAAAGTGCTTGTGATGACGTGGGTGGAACTGGTAAAAGACTTGCAACTTTAGTCAGTCTGTAAAGGATTTATGACACTCAAATCATGGCACACGACAGTTGTTTAATTGGGCAAATGAGCATATCAAATGAATTAATTTTCAATATTGCACAATTGAACATTATAGACAGGAAGAACAGGCTTTGAAATCCAGAAAAATGACGACAAGTACAATACCAGGCACTCAGAGTCTTCATTGTTTTATGCCATTGAATAGGAATCAGGTGCAAGTGAAAGTATATTTAATTTCCAACACAATAAGGATCGAACGTACTACAACTATCAAATGCGATCTTGATTGCTCAGATATGGTTGGATTCTTGACCTGCAGGTATAATGGATGTTGGAGGCTGGGGCGCGTCTTAGACACAGATGAAGAAAATCAAAATTTGAAAATGCTGTTGCATCCTCATGGACCCTCAAATTCTTTCTACTATCCTGACTTTGAAAATGTTTTCAATGTGCCTATTAGTGCCGTTATTTCGAAAGTAGACCTTAGGAGAAAGGCAACAGGAATGATTTATTACCTCTCAAACCAAGAAATGGAATGTGCCAACCGTTACTTGTATATAACATTTCACAGTTTGCAGTATTTCTGTATTATATCTCTTCAGTAGCCATAGACATTGCAATAAAGTGGTAAGAGGGTAAAAAGTCTATGTCATTTTTCGTCCAGATCCCATTGCTGTCCCATTCTGAAAATTTTACCACATATACACCACATTATGAAGTAATATATATATTTTTTTCAGATTTTTAAGAAATGCACTTTTTGAGATATTCAAGGTCAAATTATGCTTTCGGTGACCTTGAAATATTAACATCGCGAAATCTTGTCAAGTTACATATCATATGAAAGCCTGTTTAAAGAGCTTTAAAATGACATATAACAAAAGACTTTAGCTGCAATAGAAGCTGAGAAACTTGAGTCTTTGTATGTACCAAAATTTCACTTTTTGCCATTTTTCGAGTTTTTTAAGCGGTCTCACACAAAAAACTTAACAGCTGAAAAAAATTTTTAATATCAGTTTTTTGTATCACTTCATAGACGTAATCAACCCTATAATTTTTTTTGAAATTGGTGATGGTCAAGTTTTGAGGCTTGTTGATTTCACATGGAATGACCCATACAGAAGAATTCTTGAATGTTAAGTAGCTTTTGAGAGTCGCTCATTTAAGGAACGTCGGGAAATTAGTCTCTCGCCCATCCCACGTCGCATCAGAGGCTCACATGAATCCGGTAGCTCTTTTGTGAGCGAAACTCATTAGTGGGCCCACAAAATTGCAAATTAAAAGCATCCGAGCTTAATGAGCGTTTAATATGGAATGGCCCTCCTCATTAAGTGAGAGAGAACAAAATGGCCGCCTCCTTTGTTCCGCTTGGATACGGAAGGGGGAGAGGCGAGGGGATGAATGGTGCGATGACAGATACTGGTAAATGTTTGTTAAGTCACTCAGGGCTTGCTGATAATATCGAAGGGAGAAAAGGAATCATCCTAATTTGTAGAAGAAGCGATAAATTGAAGCTTAGATTTGCAATGAAACAGCTTACATGTGTAAAAGATAACTAAACTACGACATAGATCACAAATTTGTAAATTAATTGCTGGCTCGCATTTTGGGGTTAGAAGGGCTCCTTTTACAGTACAAGAGATGAGAGCTTATGGATGAAAAGACAGCCGACAAAAAAAGAATAAAAGTCAACCATCCTTTAATCTGATCCAAAAAATCAGGCCTTTTTTTGCAGAATTTTTTTTTTTTATACTTGAACTAACATCTCTTTCTCTTGCTTTAAAAAAGGTATTCCTTAAAACATCGAAACAGGTGTCTTCGTTTGTTGGCAATTTTAGCTACATTAAGAGGATTTTTGCCTCCAGCTCGATCATTGGTTATTCCTAACTGAGGAGTCCACAATAAGGACGAAACTACAGTCTTAGGATACTATGATCGAGCTGTGGGTGCATTTGCGCCAGGTGTCTTCGATTTGCAAAGACGACCAGCATTATATTGGACACTATAACGCTTGTGTCTACCTACGTTTCCGTCCCCTTCGCTGATTGATACTTGACTATTTTACTCAACCAAAACAGAATATGTTTAATTCAAACTTTAAAGTAAATGTTTTTTTTTTTTTTTTTTTTTAATTTTGAAAAGGAACATTTTTTCGGTGTCAGTAGTTGCATAAGAACCCCCTCCCTCCCCTGTACCTCACTCAGGATAGCTTTTTATTGCTGTTTGGGGATGTTCTAGTACAACGCAATAACGAAGTTTTCCAATGAAGTAAACAAGAGTTCCATTGCTCTCTTAGGAATATCGGAGAATATATCGATCTATCCTTTAATAACGGTGCTACACCATTTTAATTGTAGACCGTTTCAGCTGTTTTTTGCAACAAAGACAACGGACCCATAGATAGATATCCACTTTTCGCCGTTTCCTTTGATCTACATCGCTAGTGTAGTGGAATTTCAACTGCTTAGTTGTACCATCACACATTCCCTCTCGTTGCTTGATTCGATTTCACTTTTCGTCCTATTTCACTTCATATAAACTGCAGCTAATGTTGCTGTTAGAACGTTGGTTGGTCAAAAGTCTATTCTAACTTCTATATCTAATTCAATTTTCCATTAGAACAATGATAAAATACAAAATATTCATAAAGATTGAACTAAAAGGACCCCTTAACACATTATAAACCCCACACGAGAATTTTTATGATTCGTTTCTTTTTCCATTTAACAAGTTAGGAAAATCACGGGTTTTGGGGAGGGACTGTTAATTTTCATGCCATCTCTTGCATTTAACGTGGACTAAGTTCAAAAAGGTCCTAGTTTAACTGCCAGAGAAGAAATATAGGTGAAGTATATTTAAATACGGACCCCAATGTCTTAACAATATTGCATCGCAATATTTTGCCAGGTGTCGGCTGGTGGCGTGGTGGTACGTAGAGGTTCTGACCCGCGTTGGCCAGTCGGTGGATTTTCGTGATGCAGGAAATCCTCAGAGCCCATGGCGTATGAGTATGCGGCATGTAAAATACCCCTTGGGGTATTCGTTTGGCTTTGAATACCCTTCGGCAAAATAAATTCCTAGTGCGGTTTCGCATCGAAGAGAGCCCAGGTGCCTCCATCTAGTAGTAGCTGGGCGTCAAAATTATATGTGTCAACGCATCACAGCGCCTATAAATGGTAGCACATGCAAAGATGCTTTATCGGGGGGATCGCACTGGGTGTAATCGATTACGCAACCCCCATTGGAAAGAAAAAAAAATTGCCTGGTGAATTTAATTCCACTTGGTTCTTGATGATCTCTGTACTTAAAAAGAAATATCGTGAAAATTTTCTAAATAACCAGTAGGCCAAAATTCAAAAATACTCTCACTCAAAGTAAAAACAACAACTCTCCTTGGAGACAAGTAATTAATAATAACATTTAAAAGCAGAGACGGGGAAAATAAATATTTCGGCGATGTACAGACGACCTCCATTTTCGAAGTGACAGTAAAGTCATCCGGCGGGACCATCCTTTTCTTGTGTGTCCAAGAGAAAAAGCAACTGATCTAAAAGGGTATCGGCGACATTGATCAATGTCTCATCGTTCATCGGAGAATGTCACGTGACCTTTGGCCGCCCCATTTCCACCCCGTGTCCATGGAAACGCATACACTCTTTCTATTTTCTTTTCAGGTACACATTTCTTTCTTCTCCTTCGAAGCTCGTTAGAATTGTCGGATCGTGTTGCCCAACGTTAGAAAGGGGAAAGGAAGAAAGGTGGTTGCTCGATGAACGCTCCTCTAACTATTAATCACATTCGTTCCTGCCTTTGTTCGAGATTCCAAAAAAGTACCTCCGATAAAATGTTGACTTAGTCGTATTCAATTTCCTTATCTCAATTTAAATCAGTCCTACGCCTTACTCTTCTGAAAACTCGCGTGAGACAACCCAATACGTTGAAAGCTTCGATAAAAAGAAACACAAGTTTTTTTCCGTTAGCCCTTGTAATTAAGTTCGACATTTTATTTTTAGGATTCTGTTTGCCAAAGTTATACATCTCCTTTTACAACTTTTTACTTGTAATAGAACACGAGCAAAAGAAACTGGGCTTGATGTCTAACACTCGTATTATTCTCTGCGCAAATTTATCCACAATGCAAATTGGGATAACAATTTTTCCCTCACCTCCAAGAGAACTACCAGATACCCATACTATCCAGTAGCTCAAATAATGGCTATCAATGAAAACTACGCATGAAAAGATTAAAAATTAAAATACTGATTTTTAAAATTAAGATACAGATGTGTTTTATTTTTAGGATTCTGTTTGCCAAAGTTATGCACCTAATTTCTCAATTTTTTACTTGTAATAGAACAAGAGGAAAAGAAAATGTGCTTGGTGTCTAACACTCGTATTGTAATCGTAAGGATTATAAATTACAATACTAATTCTTAAAATTAAGAGACAAATGTGTGATCGGGAAAAAAAGCAGAAGATTTTTAGTCTGGCAATTTGCAATGTCAAGTTTGGCGCTCATTTTTTGACCACAATGGACATCTCCGTGATATAATCATACATGGTGTCACGAGTATTTTGTTAGAGAGAGCTCGTGCTGCCAATTTTGCTTAAGAGATCATTTTGTAATCAAAACCTTTTACTTCCAACTTTTTTTTTACAAAAAAATCTCTAGCTTAATCTTTCTTTTTTAATAATTGCCACCAACGCTAAAGCATTCATCATCTTTATATATAAAAATGAATGTATGTACCTATGTATGTATCTTTGAACCTATGTATGCATGTCCTTTATAGACTCAAAAACTTCCCGTACGATTTCGCTAAAAATTTCAGTGCGTTTGTGTCCTCACTAGGCAAATCAAGAGACCGATTAGAAAAAAATCTGACAGGTAGTTCTTTTTTTTTTAATTCCAATTTTAATTGAGGCTTCCACATAAAATCTCTATTTTTTTTAAAGGCTTTCCTCCATTCAAATCATTATTTAGTGCTGCATCTCAATTTCCTCTCGCTAGCTAACTTTGCGCTCGATATTGTTTTTGCTTCGCGTGGTTTTCTGAGGCTTCTCTCAATTCAAATAGTTACGAAATGTTTGATTCGTGAGTATTCACCCTTGAGTACATAATACTTCTGTTTTCATTTTTTCACAAGTTAGAAAAGCAATGTTTTTAGAAAATCATCACAGATTAATAACACATTTAAGTTTGATATCACGCTGTCCTTCAAGCAGATTTAACTGACCAAGTTGTCACAAAAAATACCTTCTTGGATTTCGCATGTTGCATTTTAACCCGCGCGACGCCGGGCATATCCACCAGTATTTTATAAAAGCAGTTTCTGAATTATTTCATCCAAGCATAAACCTATTGTTACAAATCTTGTAAATAGTTGTTGTTTTTACTGCCTTGCATCATGTTCATTAGTTTTGGTTTTATCTGACGTCATGTTGCAAAAGTATCTGAAGATATCACCTTTATCACTAGTATACCGGCCCTGTAACACTTTGTAGTTTTTACACTTGCCCTAACTTTGATAAGCATGAAGACATTTTCGCGTGGTTTTTTTTTTCTTTTTATTTCTAGCGTTTTCTTGAATGGACTATGTAATTTATGAATGACCAGAATGCTCCGGATTTTGCTAGAACCTTCTTTCCGTGTATAAATAGCCTTGAACACAGTTTTTAGTTAGTCAGTTGTTTTCAGATTTGATCTGGTGACTCGTTTTCGTTCGCTTGGCGAATGGTTGTTTTGCTTTTGTAATTGCTTAATTACTGTTCACGTTTGATACGTGGTGCTGAGTTACTGTTGAGAGTACAGTGTACTGTTTTGCTACCTAATTGCTGGATGTTTAGCAATTGTTTCCTGCTCATATTGTAAATAGTGTAAATACTTGTAAATAAATTTATAGTTACTTCCTCAAGATTGGAATGCTCATTTGAAGAAAGTTGAAGGTGCTACGGACTCGTTACACTATACTGTCTGAACCAGTGCAAGACGAAGTTTTGAAATTATCACCATCGTTTTGGCACTGAGAGGGCGGGTTTTTTTTACTTTCAAGAAACAGGTTATAGTTACTGATAGTCTAATTAGAGTAACATAAAGCGATGAACTCGTTCCCAGTCATGAGATGGCTGTCTTTAAATTTCTCTAATACATTTTCATGATACTGACTCACTCATAGGTCTGTCTTTGAATACTTCACGAATCTGCAGGTTGAGTTCAAACACTTTCACGCCTTTTGCATGATAAAAATGAAGATAACGATGAACGAAAATGTTTCTTACAGTTTTTTTTTAGAGTTGGGGGGAATTTCAACTATTGAAAGCATTTAAGGGACCGGGGGGGGGGAGATGAAAGTGACCAAAAAGCGACTTCGAGAAAAACGAAGAACAAAGTTTGATTTCTCGTAACTCCCTATGTAGTTAATAGAGTTTTCATGCACATTTCGGTCGAATCTCATCTTTTTTTTCCCCTTGTTGTTCTACCAAATGATATTAATCCTTCATAGCCCCTAGATAGCGCTGATATCTTAAAATTGACGAAAAAGTGACTTTCATCATTTTTTCCCCTGGCCCTTCATTTTAATTCGAACAAATATAAATAGAAGAAAATGCTAGCGTCAGAGAGTAACCAAAATATGTAAATTTTTAGTGTGTATATCTAGAACAGAGACAGTAGACTTATATTATAAACAGTACGACACAGCTATAAACAGCACTAACTATTTTTTAAAATCATGTCTCACGTGTAAAGCTTCTTTAGCGGCAATATTACTTATTCTAATTTGATGATGGTTTCAAACAGATCACAAACAAGGTTAATCAAAATGATCTAGAATCAAGAAGTATTTAATTTTCTGATTTGGGATCCACGATTTACAAAGGCAGATAGTTTCGTCATTTCGGGCGATTTGACCAACTACCCCCTTTTATCGGCAAAATCAGTCTGATTGATATAGTGATTTTGTTATTCTTACTTCCTAATTTTTGGTGATGGCATTTTCTCTTAGTGAGTAGCAGAGTTTTTTTCAGCAGCCTGCGACACAAATTAAAACCTAAGCAATAATCTTCAAGATAAACCATCATTAGATTAATCATAATAGTTTGGTCATAAATTATCACCAAAGAAAACCAATACTAAATTTAAAAAATATAGTGAATAGATATTTATATTAAGCTCTATATAAGAACCTATCCAGCTTCCAAATCGATGACGGTGATTTTATTTTCTTCTTCTAACTTCTTGTTTCATTCTGAACTATTTTCATACTTTAAATTCGGCGTATCCACGTATAAAGCAAAAAAAAAATCCAGTTCAGAAATAGTCTGCATATCTCCTGAAGAATCTTCGGGGCGCTGTTTCTGCCATCGTTATCATATATTGCATAGTTTGGTTTCAATAGAGTATAATGATTTTAGATTCCTTACTCTGTAATCGAAGAGTAGAAACTTGTTATTAAAGTTTTGGAAAGCAAAAACTCCGCTTTCGCTTTATTACTCTTTCAAACCCACATTGTAAAAAGTTAAACAACAAAGCAAAAACAACGACCGAAAGACTCCGAAGAAAATAACAATTCCTCAACTGCGTTATTAATAAGTTGATGTGTGAATGAATTTCATCCCTAACGAAAATTTCATTCCACGTTTATCAATATTGATTCAGCGTCACGCATTCTGTCGCCAGTGGAACAAACCCCGGTCCAGAAGCAAAACCCACACAAACCCACTTTAGAAATCTGTTTCTTTCATAGAAAATCGTTACCATTTCTTTGAAAAACAGCGGCAAAATCTTTTCAGTGCCAGTCTAGATGGATATCTTCTAAACCAATCCCTCCGGAGTTTCTCTTTTCGATATTCTGCGCACACACTCTCCCCCCCCCCCCCCTCTCCGCAATAAGAACGAAAACGGATTCTATCGATATCCGATAACGACCACAGAGGCATCGTTTTCGGTAGACACTGCTCGTTATAGACACTGGCATGCAAATGGAAGGATTTCGGAAATGTTCCAAACACCTCTGGAAATGTCGAAGTTCGCCCGAGGCTGTCCCTCTGCGCGGATAGAAAGAGGGATTCGGACAAGCCGTTAGGTGGACTGCTTTGGGAAAGACTACCGATGTGCGGTTGCGGTGGAAAGACAATGCAGCTTTTAATTTTAATTGGAAAGGGTGTCTTTGCGATTAAGACGAGAATTTGAGATTACTTTTATTATCCACCTGTATAGTAAGATTGCAACCCCGCCTTCGATTGGAAAACTACTGTCTTTGCGCTAAATTGAAGACATCATTGTAAAAAAGTGAAAGCCCCACTTTTTGAAGATTTTTTATGCTACCATAAAAATACAGTAAAGCACAGTTTATACATTTCTCTTTTCTACTTCCTTTTTAATCATTAATACTTTTTTTAATCAGTTAATTAATGTTAAATATATAACGACATGTAAAAGTCAGTATGTAAAATGTATATAGGCATGCAAAATATACATAGTACAAAATTTATTTCCCGTAAATAAAATATAATAAGTTAACAAGATAAATTAATTTTCATTAATATTTCCTTCCTCTTTATAGTTTTCTTACACACTATGGTAAAATTTCAATTAAATAAGCATGTAAAATGCACATAGGCCCCTTCTGGGAACCCCTGTGAGGCTAAGATGTTACTGGCACGTTTATGTATCCTGTATTGGATGATAAGAGAAGAAACCACCTGGACATCCATTCTGGGAGATTGATCGACTTATTTGAAGCAAAGTGATAAATGTAGCTGCATATTTTGTCGAAAATATTGTCAAGAATTTGATTTATTGCTTCAGAATTAGTAGCTACTAAACATTAAGGCATAAATAAATTATCAATAAAATTTATATCAACGCTTTTATAAAAAATAGAAGTATAACATTATAACGCAGGCTAGTGTGAGAAAATCCTAAAGAGCATCTAAATAAATTTAACGCAGAAATTATTTTTTCACGTAATTATATAAAAATTGAAAATTATTCATAAAATACGTTACAATTATATGACTCGGTATTACACTGTAAAAAATGAATGTTGCTTTTACAGTATGACACAGCTAATTTTGTAGTAATAGACTAAAAATTGCTCCTTTTACAGTACTAAACTAAAATTGCTAATTTTACAGTAATAAAGTGTAAATTTGCTAATTTTACAGTTTATTATTGTACATTTTACAGTTTAGAACTGGAACCTCTGCTGCCAGTATTATACTGTTCTTTTTACAGAATAATGCAGCTAAATTTTACGGCAATAAACTATGAAATCGATAACTTTACAGTAAGAAACTGAAAATTTGCTAGTTTTAGTTAACTACTGTGCGTTTTGCAGTTTTAAATTGGAACCTCGGCTGCCAGTATTATACTGTAAAAACAACATTTAATTTTTCGCAGTGTACATTTTAATTTTCAACTATTTAATATCGATTCAAGTGTGCTTGAATTTTTATGTGAGTTGTTGCTAAACAAATGGTACATTTATGATACTGAATAAAACGCAATTTGAAAGGAAAGTTGTGTGCATGAAGCAGGAGAAAATCGTAATACATTACGTATCTGTATTTGCAAGTGGTTATGCGAATAAACTGTCAAACTTTTTACTGTTGACCCAGAAAACTGGATACATTAAATCCTGATTTTTTTGAAGTTGAAGTTTCTCTAATAGGTTGATTACTCATAATAATTTGATTTAAAAAAGTGAGTTCTTTCTACTTGAACGTTCATCTACCTTTATGAATGATCTGTAAAGGAAATGTGCAACTCAGCATTGGAATTTGGATGAATTCCCAATATTAGGAGAAGTGACTTTAGGGGAAAAAAATGCTTTGAAGTTTTATAAATAAAAAAAACCGTTACAACCACAAATACTATGTCTCAGAAAAAAAAAAGGTCTATGGTCACCTACAACATCACCATAAACGCTTACCGTCAATTCCAAAGCATATCATCACGAATAATTTAATCACAAATAATTTAATCTATCGAATAAATTGCTTATACACTGCAAAAAATAATCTGTTGTTTTTACGGTATAATAATGGCAGCGAGGTTCCAATTTAAAACTGTAAACAGCACAGCAATGAACTGTAAAAACTAGCAATTTTATAGTTTCTAACTGTAGAGTAAGCAATTTTAATTTACTACCGTAAAATTTAGCTGTATTATACAATAAAAACAACAGTATAATACAAGTAGCAGATATTCCACTTTAAAACTGTAAAATGCACGGTAATAAATTGTAAAATTAGCACTTTTACAGTTTATTACTATAAAATTTGCTGTATTGTACTGTAAAAACATTCATTTTTTACAGAGAGGAAATGTGTAACACAGCATTGGAATTTGGATGAGTTTCCAATATTAGAGAAAACGACCTTCGGAAAAAAATACTTTAAAGTTTTATCAATAGCAAAACCGTTAAAACCATAAAAACTGTCTCAGAAAAAAGTCTAGAGTCAGCTACAACATCATCATAAACGCTTACCTTCACTTGAAGGGCTTGGAGGATGAAGGGGCTATGTTACATTTAAAAAAATGAACACTCTGGACAATGGTAAGCAATGGATACAAGTAAACAAATAAAACTTTGGTACATCAAAAAGTAGATGTCATTAGACCAATTTCATACGCACACTAGCGACAAAAACAGAAAACAAAAAAGCTGCAACATCTGCAACGATAAAACTTTGAACTTCAATTTCTGTTCTATCACATAATCCCTTCATCTCCCAAGCCCTTTAATTCCAAAGCATATCATCATGAAAAATTTAATCACGAATAATTTAATCTACCGAATAAATTGCTTATACCTAAAACAGTATCTACACGGCTCAATGGCAACGCCCCTTTCAAGAGCGGACGAAAAGATTAGAAAACGACACAAATGAAAGAAAATCAAATCAAAACATTCTATTAAACTACCGAAACAAAAACAACATCGCATTACATGAAACAGCCATTCACATCAGATCGCTAAAAGCAACGATCATTTTTATGGATGATCTTCAGATCTCACACCACCTCGTTCAGATCCGTGGTGTCATTTAAACGCTTTATAAAACAGAACGAGAGAACAGAACTGAAGGAAGGCGATGAAATCATTCAGAAATTCGGAACTGCTAATCAAAGTGGAGAGCATTTCCACACAAAACGGCTGTCACTTGATGGCAATTTTACGTGTTTGCTCCCATTAATGGCCTCTTGTGTTATTTTGACTGTGGGTTGGGTATACGTCACGTGGCAGTGAAATGTGACGATAGAAACTAGGGATAATTGCAGAAGGCATTGAAAAAACAAGTAACAATGTTCCTATGACATTTTTTTTTCTTTCTTTCTTTTATGGTACTGCTTTCAGTGGCGTGGGTTGAATAGCATATTTGAAAAAATAGGAACTTGTGCTACAGACAATTTAAGAAATATCATCATTGAAAGGCATGTATACATATAATCTGTAAGTTGAAACCTGAAAATGTGATGTCGGATTACATGCTTTGCAGCTAGCATATACTATGGACCCTATTCCAGAAAAGATCGGCAGCATTCTGCTTTGGATTGACGTCATAACTGTTCCCTCATATTGTCAATAGCTGCGGAATTTCTGTTCGGAGACATTTTGAGAAGAAATAACAGCATCAATCTAAAGCGGAATTTTCTACTGTTTTTTTTTTGTTTTTTTTTTTTTGGAATATGGCCCGTACGCGTACATAAAGTAACTTTTGTTTGAGTCACGTTTGTTCTACACAAATTTAACACGATCCAGAACATAGCCTCATAATTTGCTCTTTATTTTATCACTTTCATTCTTCCTTCTTATTTACCCCAACCAGGTGTTTTCAGTAACTTTAAATTTAAGTAATGAACATTTTAAGTAACACGGACAGAAATTAGTACGAAAGAGAAATATTAAATATTTGAGTTATTGGAGAATTTCATATTAACATTATTTGGTTTGAACACGAGTTTGCACTCGATGAGTTAAGATCATTAAATGATCTGAACTTTGCTTTTTTTTAAACAATTATTAAATGTTTTGCTGTTTCACCACATTCTCTGCATCAGGACGGATACTGTTAAAAAACAAAACTAATTTACAGGACTCAAATTTGGGGCTAAACGAGTAAGGTGTGTGAAATCTGACCTCTCTTGCCTTTATAAAATTATCTATCTGTTATAAAGTACTTTTGGCAATTTATAATGCCTGATTTAAGATACTAGATGCTAATGGCGACACTTTTTTTTTCTCTCTTTTAACTTACTTACCCAAAATTGTTTTTTAAAAACCATGAAAGAAAGCTTCTTGTATCGTAAAAATACTACCAAAAACAAAACAGGCAAACAAAAAATGGCAATAATTAAAATATAAACTTTGAAATTAGGGTTTTAAGATGGGGGTATTTTTTCGTTTTATCGGCTGGATTATCTATCTGCAATTTTCGCTTGGCTTTTCTCTGTAACAGACCAGATTAACAAGGAACCCTTATCACTTTTTAAAAATTATGAATTTATTCCTAATAAGGCATTCAACATGTTCCTATTTAGTTTGTTTTGTACTTTTCAAAAAAAAAAAAAAAACGAAGAAAGCAAAAATCTTTTACTGGTCTATGAATGGTGAGCACGAGTAAATATGCGATACAGAAAACATTTCAAAATTTCAAATTATAGAACCTCGATGAGTTGACATCCGCTTAACCAACGCCTCCTAAATACTAAATGCCTGCAACTTTCTGGTTTTTAGCACAGAGCAAAATTTCATTCTTGGTTCACGATACACTGCCATCTACCAGAGTTCTTCGAGAAAGAGAAATTGGTTCATTTCTAAATTTAAATTTAAAAATCAGCCAATCAAAAAATTTAAATCGAATATTTGGATCCATCACTAATAGCTGCAGAATTCCCTTGGTTTGCGATACTCTGCCATCTACTGGAGTTCTTCGAAAAATTAACGATTGGTTCATTACTGAATTTAAAAATTATCCAATCAAAAAATAGCAACGGCATTATCGGATTGCCGCAAGGTGGCGTTTAAAGTCGAACCCATCTCGACGGTAGCGCAGCAAATGTTCTAGGCATTTAGTATTTAGGAGGCGTTGGCTTAACTCGATGCATTTTCCCAATCCCGTAGGGTATCGAGTTACCGAGTTTCCACTGTATTTACTTCTTTTAAGAGTAATGGGGAAGGCTGATTATCACGGAGCTCAGTTGGATTACTTTCGAAGTAGTTTTGCAAAAGTATTCCACATCAAATAATGGCCAATAACACGTCTCTTTTTGTTTAAACTTTCAAAAGAAAAGAACATATCATCATGGTCATGCTTCAACTTGTTACAGCCACACTATACTTATCTTCTCAGCCCCATGTGTTACCTCACTGTGCGGCAGAAGTAGTTAAAAACAGCGAAATTGTGTACAGTAGGGAAAATAAAATTTGGATAGCCTTGACAATTGTTTCATGGACCACTCAGACGTTTCAAACACGAAAAGAGATTATCTTTAGAGAGAAATCAAAGGGAAGGAAGCACGCTAGTTCATAAAAATACAAAAAAAAAAAAAAAAAAGTGACACCAAATCGAACCAACGGCGAATGAAATTTCTGCCTCGAAATTGAATTTCCACTCGATTAGGCATTCCATCCTTCGGAAATCATTACCCTTCCCAATTACCCCAAAAAAACAAAGCATTGTCTAGGTCAAGTTTAATCTCAACAAAGCCACACTTTTTAGCATTTTATTGAACTACGGTCTTCTTCAAGACAACGTTTTTCGCTCTACCTCAAGCTGTAGGAGAAGAGGTTAAGCACTTCAAATTCTTATACAGTAAGGTGGATAAAATTTGGGTGACTTTGACGATTGTTTTATGAACCACTCAGACGTTTCAAACATCAAAAGAGATTATCTTTACAGAGAAGTCAAAGGGACCGAAGCACGCTAGTTTATAAAAATATAACAAAAAAAAAAGTGACACCAAATCGAACCAACGGCGAATAAAATTTCTGCCACGAAATTGAATTTCCACTCGATTAGGCATTCCATCCTTCGGAAATCAGTTCCGCGCCGCCCCGCGATCGAACAAGAGATCCCCGTCTCAAGGCTATGATTTAGAACAGAGAGATGGCAACGGCAAAATAAATGAATTTCACATCTCCGCTGTGGCAGCAGGCAATTCTCATCTCACGGAAGCAAGAAATGCTCAGACCGGTATGGTGCTCACCAGTTGCGCTTTTTTTTTTTTTTTTTTTTGTGCTTGTATCGATAATAAAACGAATGCTCCCCTGCTGGAAAGAGGTTCTTTTTCTTTCCAGATGCCATAAAATAGAAGCTGCTTTCGAAATAACAATTTATATTTTCAGTTCATCGTCTTAACTTGATTGTAGGATTTATAGATTCTCAATAGTATATTTTACATTAAGTTTATGGCAGTTTGGAAAGGATGAAGTATTATGAATTAAAATGTTTTAACATTTCTATACATATTCTAGCTAAGCATCAGCATAATATTTCTTGCCTTCATTGTGGCCTTTTAGACTTTTTTTCTGTTTTGTGTTTCCATGGATCATAACTTTAAATTATAAATGCAATAAGGTATTTATAAGAACTCTCAGTAAGTGAAATATTCACTTTTTATTTCAGTACAATAATCTACCTTTTGCATGACTGACATTCAATCGAAGACCACTCGGGGGGGGGGGGGGACTTCAAACAGAAGACAGTGGACTAACTCCTTGTTGAGAAATGATATATTTTTTTAACACGATAAACTCTCGAATATCCACAAAATTGGGAGGCACGGGTACCGCGGATAATGACACGTAAAACGGCTAAAACTGAAGGCAAATAAGTGAGAATTTGTTCTTGGCTTAAAAACTTCATTGCACTGATAACACTTCGTACAAAACGTAAAACAAATATACAGTATAGTAAAAAAAATGTATTTTGCCTACAGTAGAGCTTAATAGCAATAAATAACAAGTATACGAGTATGAGAGAAAAAAAACGCCAAAACTGAAACGAGAATAACTAGCTTTTACAGTTTTTCGAATAACATCAGACATTGCTTAATGTTTTCGCTGCAAAAATATTTGTTCTTGATTGACAAGAGGATAATCCTTACCTCACTGATATTTCGCTCACAGATAATCAGAATATTACTGTAATGTTAAATATCTAGTAATCAGTTCATGTTTTGTAAAAAAACATCGTTATAAACGGTAATTTTGCCTATTTAAGGATTTGTTTTGCTTTTTACCAATATTAACCGGATTTTCGATGCTCCGGATTGATTATAGTCTCTGCTAGTCCGGATAAACAAGCTGGTACTGTCCATCTTTGAAAAGCGCTCCTACCACTCGGGAACCATTCCACTTAAAAAAGGGGTGATAGGTAGTGAGTGGGAATTTCCCGAGGTTTTCAGTGTAAAACTTGCATATATTTGCTATCCTTTTGATACATTCAACTGAACTATGTATTTGAAATTAACATCGTTCTACATTGTTTGCTCAAAATGCTTCTTATTATTCTTCCCCTTATTGTTATGTTACCTTGCATCACCATTTCGGTAAGCTCACAGAAGACCTGACGCATGAGTAAATACGCGAAAGGTTTTACCAAAGCAAATCAGACAGTATTGCATTTTAGCAATGATGGGGTAAAAAAAAGAAAAGAAACAACTGATAGCAATAACTCAATTTTGTCAAAAAGTGCAGATACGACTTTTCTGCTAACTGTCAACATTACTGGCTGCATTAAATCTGTAATATGCACTTAGCGACATTTTAGACCAGCTGCATTTCGGACCGCCGACATTTTGGGCAGGCGACATTTTGGCCCGGCGACATTTTTGATCGGCGACATTTTGGCCCGCGACTTGTTGACACGGCGACATTTTGGCCCGCGACATGTTGGCACATGAACATTTTGGCCCGCTACATGTTGGTTCGGCGACTTCGGCAGCGACATTTTGGCCAGCGACATTTTGACCCCAAACCCAACATTTACCTTATTCTTTTGTCATTAGCATATTCTGGAAGCATTTAAGAGACTTGTTTCAACTCCTGGTGAGTTAATTTATGGCTCTCTTTTACAGATTACTTTACATCACCAACCTCATTTTAAATACAAGGAAATATGTCATAAAAAGGAGACATGTTGAGAGTACCTCTTATACGTGAAGATCCCGTATTAGGTAAGCAAATAATTGTTTTTTTAAACCTCAATATGATGCTTTTTATGTGCAGTTTGATGAACAGGATGCACTTTGAATTTTTAATACAATGTTTTAAAACAGTGCAGATTGAATTTATCCGTACAATTCGCTATTTTTTGGAAGAGCAGCATCTCTGTGCCAATATCTCTACATGGAAATTTAACACAATTTCAAAAATGTACAAACTGAAAGTTGTATGTTCAAAAAAATGCGAATCAAAATTGCATATGAATTACTATTTTTCGTTAATACACTATATACATAAATTTTACTTTATGGAATCGATAAAGATTTCATTCTGCACTTACTAAGAAATTTAATAGGTTTTATTTATCATTATATTTATTTTGCCTTTATTTATGTAAGTTAGCATATAGCGTCAAAGTTCAGTGTGTTACTTAGAAAAAGTATTTCAACAATAGAATCCTAAATTAATGAAAATATAAAGCAAATTAAAAACAAACTATAGAGAATTCAAACATTGAAACTGAATGCAATAATTTGTTCCTGTGCTAGTTTTCATAACTAACACTTCGAACCGAAAATTAACATAAAAAAGTTTCCGCACGTTTTGTCAATGCAACTTTCAACAATTCAAAAATTACCTTTTCCTTCATGTTCGTAAAGTTATTTTGTATATTTGTCACGTATTGTAAACTGTAAAATTAGCAATTTTAGTTTAGTACTGTAAAGTTAGCAATTTCACAGTTTAGTACTATAAAATGAACTACAGTGTAATTTAACCCATTAATGCCTGACATTTTTTTTCCAAAGATATTTTGTATACTGGTTACAAACAGTGTTTAATAGACAGAAAAAATAATAAACAAAATATTAAGTAAAAAACAATTTTTTTATTAAGGAAAGAAAAATCGTTCCTTAAAAGTTACGATAGACCCCAGAGGGTACATACTTTTTTTACTAAAATTTTATTCTGCCTACGATATAATATTTAAAAAGACATTTTATAAGAAGAAATAAAATCAGCAATTAACAAAAACTGGGAAGCGGGAATAACTTTGAAAACTTAGTTTTTTTTTTTTTTTTCTTTTTTTTTTTGCGATTGTGAACGATGTCATTTTTGATAAAGATCATTTTAAAACTGCTACAGAACACTTTACAATGCTTATGTGCTGCAATCTGTTAATAATGAATTGAAACAATACCAAGGTACTAATTCAACACTATTATTTGGTTGAAATATTCATTTTGGGGAAATTCAGACCCTTTTTTGGACCGTCCCTAAAATGGGACGCGCAGTCATGGGTTAAAAGTATGTGCTGTGTTACTGACTATTTTTAGCTATGTCATACACTAGTATTGTTTTTTACCTATTTTTCGGAACCATCCGAGGTTACTGTACCACCCTATTCCACGGAGAATCGGTAGCTTACTGTCATTTATATAAAACAAAATATGCGCATAAATGTGTGAAGCATCCCCATTAGCACGAGTGCCCACGATTAGAGTACACAAAAATGTCCCAAACAAATCTAAACGATATCTCACGTTGCATTATTAACAGTGTTTCTTTATAAATTATTTACGTCCACAGAAAACACATTACTTCCAGGAAAAACCTAACCAATATGTTGCTTCCCATTCGTATAAATTGTTTTCTTCATCATGTCCGCGTTCGCAGTGCTTAGCATGTATTCACTCGATACCAGGAGAAATGGGAGAGAAGAATACAATGAAGAAACGAAAAGCGACCACGGCTGCAGAAATAAGAAAAGATAATTACGAAATAGTACTTGAGTAAAAAAAAGGGAAAGGTAACCTGAAGAAAAAGACGAATATTTCCTCTGCGGACAGCCGTTAGTCTCTTGAGATAGTTAGTAGTACCATTCATTCTGTTTGGCTCTCTCCTCGTAGCGACCATTATTTCTTAAAAGGTGTGATGGAAATTGGAATTAAAAGGCCAATCAATTTGGAGTTATTAGGCTCGAGAAATTTTATCGATGAAATTAAATTTTGCGCTTTTAAAAGAAAGATTGTTAAGCTAGACAAATTATTCAAAATATCTTGAATATTTTTACAAATGACAGAAAATTCAAATTCGCATAAATTGTTTTCGTTATTATGTTCGTGTTCAAAGTGCTTAGATTGCATTCATTCGATACCTGAAGAAATGACAGAAAATAATGCAATAAAGAAACGAAAAAGTGGCAAAGACTCAAAAATAAGAAAAAATAACAGCAAAATTTTTCTATCATAAAATATAAGACAACATAGAGAAAAAGACGAATATGTCCTCTGAAGAGACAATAGTTTCTTGAGATAGTTATCAGTTCATTCTGTGTTTGTATCTTTTCGTAGTGGTCATTATTTCTTAAAAGGTGTGATGGAAATGGGAATTAATTAAAAGGGCAATCAAGTTGGGTTATTTGGCCCGTAAAATTTTATCGATGAAATAAAATTTTGTAGTTTAAAAAAAAATCATTGTTAAACTGGATCAAAACCTTAAATATTTTCACGAATGACAGAAAATTCAACTTCGCATCAATTCTTTCCTTCATGTTCGCGTTCGCAGCGCTTAGAATGTATTCACTCGATACCAGGAGAAATCGTAGAGAAAAATACAATGAAGAAACGTAAAGCAGTCAAGGATACAAAACTGAGAAAAAAATAATTGCGAGATTATAATTGCGACGTCAAAACTGTTAGGGCCCTGCTCCACATCAGCGTAAAACGCGACCGAAACCGAAGGCAGAAACCGAAAATCCGGGTACTTTCCATAGGAACACTATGTAATCCATTTTACGTTTCTGCTTTATTGTTCTGCTTTACGCCGATGTGGAGCAGGGCCCTTACTCCTTTCTTAATGAGCCCCTTTATGTGTTATTTAGGGATCTGCTTGATACTCTTATTTTTTTATATACTCTGCAGTATTTTCGTAAAGCAGAAGGTTTTTTTTTTTTTCTTTCTTATCAAAATAGTTTTACGTTTAAGTCATTAAACATAAAGGTACAAAATAGTTATTCTATTTTTGCATCCCTCATTATTTCTAGATGTATGTTACATTTAGTGTACATACTTGGCTAATTGAATATTTTGGATACAGTGAGGTTTGATTGAACAAAACATTTGCTCGAAAGAAAGAGCTTAGGAGAAAAATTTAACATGTTAATGACAACGAAAAGTTGAAATAAAGTGTTACCAAAATTTTACAAAAATTAAAGCATAAGCAACACATAAATAACGAAGAAATAACTTTAAGAGAAATTGAATAAAAAAGAGAATAATATTGAAGAAAATGGAAAATCAAAAAATAACACACACAATTGCAAGCATATTGTAACCATAAATTAAATAGTAGTTTTAACATTCAACACATTAAGGTTTAATTAATGTTTTATGTGCAGTACACACATTTGGTAAAACACATTGGTCACATGAGAGTCATAAGTTTTCAGTAGTGTTTATTATATTCTGATTACGTAAACGAACAAATCATATCGTCATGACAAATCATAACATAGCTTTTACGATTTAAAACGATTTCTGAGAATATTTGTAGTTACATTTTTTTTAACTATAAGCAAACAAAATTTTAAATCTCTTTTAACGCTAGCAAATAAAACATACATCTACTCTTCAAATTCTCAATAATTTAACTTGTAAAACAGATAAATTAGAAAATTACTTTAAGAGGTAATAAATTCATAAAACGTCCTTACATTCAACACGATGAATAAAAACCAAATGCAGCAATTTGAAAACCATAAAATAGATTCAAAATCTGACTGAAAACAAAAATTACAACAAACCATTCCGTCCTTCAAAATTTCATACTCTTAAACCACAGCACCCAATTTTCAAAAGAGAACAAACGTAAAAACAAATATCGAGAACTTCACAAAAGAATTAGGGAGAGTTCTGTTTAATGTTGAGAAAAAAAGGGGGTGGAGCAGCTGCTTCAGACGACTCTTCGATTATGGACTGTATCGAATTTCTGTTCTTGCAGAGTTGCTGAGGTTCCACAAGAAGGAAAAATCTGTTCTCGCTTCCGGAGCTTTTTAGCGAATCTTTTGCTGCCCCTAGAGGAACGAAATGTCAGAAAAGTGTGGCAATATTTTATTCTATTATGGAATATTTGCCATTTTCTACGCACTGTTGGTCACCGTACTACTCCCGCCGAAACAAAAGCAATAATATAATCTAATGGACATGGAAACTTTGTGATTTAAACTTGCTTGACATTTTTGTAATTTCTTTGATGGAAGATATTTTGTCGATACTTTTGAATACCAATTTGGAAGGAAAACACAACCTAATAAAAGAAATGTGCATTCTCAAAGTAATTCCATCCTTGTCTTTTTCAAAATTTTAATTTACTATACATTTCTTTACTTTTCTTACGTTCGTTTAAGTTTCTGTATTTCTTTGAAAAGAATATAACAAAATAATATTTCCATATAATATGTAATATATAAAGAAACATAAAGAAACAGCGAGGAACTGATAATTGTACTCGTAATCTGGTATCCATTCATTAAAACTCCATGACTTAACAACTACGAATCTTGTCCAGCAAGAGTAAAGGTATCCAAACACATTTAAAACGTGATTTTCGGTCAAAATTACGATTTTTCAATTTCGTTCTAATATAAAACCTCAGTCTTTTAGCTTTCTAAAACAGCAGGAATTTTGTAGAGAAAATTACAACGTTAAGAAGGCACAAATAAGCAGGGATACTACAAACATAAAGCATTTTTCATGTGTTGATACTTTTCTCCGAAGCATAATGCTTTTAGATGGCCTTCATTTTCGCAAAGAATTAAAGTAATATGTAATTTTTTCTACATCTATAGCACAAAGGTACTTGTAACCTTTAGCAGGAATTGTGTTTCTATTGTATTTAGAAGTGAAGTTAGAGAGATTTTAGTTACGGAATAACATCGAATTTGAAAACCGGAAGTACAGGTTTAAATACCCGAAGTAAAGTCTGAAATTTATCGTCTACTAAAAATACAATATTAAAGCAGCTTTTATAGCTCAAGAAATTAATTCAAACTAAATATTATTCTTAAAAAGTATTCAAAATACATCTGGCATTACCTATTTTGATGTCTTCAGTAAACATGATGATTAAAGTTATTTTCTGCATTTTCTCATAACTAGTTGTTCTGCAGTTTCAACTGTCGCAAAACATAATATCTCAAAAAGCTATGTTTCAAATGCCTTGAAATTTTGAAGACTCATTCTAGATTATGCTTTCCAGGCATTAGACCATGCTCATATTTGTAAGTTCAATAATTTATGAATTACAACTGCTTTTCTGCTTAACGTTCTGTGTTTTCTGGGATTTCGCATATTTATAGGTAGTATAACCACTGTAGCTTCAAAAGTAATGAAGTTATCATGAGTATAGTCTATTCCCCAGAAAATACTTTTATTTTTGATCTCGCATTTACAGAATGTAAATATATGCATCTGGATACAAACTTATAGTGTTTTGCGATACAGTTACATTTTTGCTGAAATTCGCTTATTTTTCCCCTACAATTTCCCCCCAAATATAAAGAAAGGGAATTTATTTAGTTATCAGTTTTAGATCACATATGAGTAAAAAATATAACTTTAGTTGCAAAATTTAGGAAATTTCAAAAATTTGGTGTCGAACGTGTACGGATACCAACAACTACGAATCTTGTACAGCGAGAGTGATAGGCAGCGATGTCTCAACAACTCCCATTGAAAACATCATATTCAGCATTAGCACGCGATGCAAAACCTGCACAGTAGTCAGGAAAGTTCATATAATCTCCAAAAAGTTGGATGTTTCTTGTTGAATACCTTCCACAGCTTCTATCCGTCGTTTTGTGCTTTATGCTACTTTTTTCACTAAAATTTATTTTTACACCTTTGATTTCTTTTTTTGGGTAATGTTGCTTGCATTACCCATGTTCTTATATCTTGAAATAAATGCTAACATTTGAATTAAATGTTAACAAAGAACATTTTTACCAAAGCGTTACCTAGAGAAAAAAAAATAATGAAGTTAAATGCTTTTAAATTCTGATTGAATTCCATCAATACATTATGTTTGATTAAATAATTCCATACCAAGTTACTATTTCTTTCATATGTTCGGCTTTATACAAGTTTACCTATCAATTTTCAATTTTTAAAAAGGAGATGTCAAAAATTTAATCTTAGATCTTATGTTTAAAACAAAATAAGTTGACTTTGACTGAAAACAGCAACCCAAAAAATAAAAGAAAAAAAAATCAGCACAGATGCTCAAACATAGTAGAGAGCCGACTTTTACCTCGAACCTTCTTGACACAAATAGAACTGATTTTTCGAGAGAATCGACAATGTTCCATTCCGCAGTGCCAAAAGATTCGGAGAAAAGGGTCGTCTGTCGAGCATCCATCGCCACCCCTCCGGCGCAGCGAAGGCCGGGCGTCGGAAACGGCCGGCCATTTTCGGGGAGGAAATGTTCTTCTACTCAACGGTACGAGATTGGGGTGCTGAATGAAGGGCGGGAGATGCGCGGAGAACCTTAGCGAGCGACATCTTTGACCACAACAAACGAGTAATTCGTTGGTGACTCTCAAGAGATTTGGAAAAAAAACGCATTTATATTTTTTCTTAGCTTTTTTTTATTTCACATGTGGGTATGTCTGTATGTAACTCTGAATAAAAGATAAAATTCACGTTCTTTGCAGACATAAAAGTAATATATTTAACACTATTATTAACCCTTTAAGCGATCAATTATTTTATCAGAAATGCTTCCAAAAAAGGCATATTTTTTTTATTGCATATAGTTAAGTACCATACTTAACAGAATAAGAATATAAAGATTTTTTAAATTTTTCTTTTCGTTTTCAATGCTTTTACAATATTTTTTAATTTACAATTTTGGTCACAAAATCCCGAAATATTTGCTTTTTTCAAGTACATTCTGCATGCAGTAATGAGTGGTTTTCAAATTATGCAACAATTTCTCTCACACTTACTGTGAATTTTGAGGTTTACAATTTTCCGAACAATTCGGGAAAACCAGAAAATGAAATCTGAAAATATTGTAACGAGTCCGTAGCACCTTCAACTTTCTTTAAATGAGCAGTCCAATCTTGAGGAAGTAACTATAAATTTATTTACACGTATATACACTATTTACAATATGAGCAGGAAACAATTGCTAAACATTCAGCAATTAGGCAGCAAGCAGTACACTGTACCCTCAACAGTAACTCAGCACCACGTATCTAACGTGAACAGTAATTAAGAAATTACAAAAGCAAAAACAACATTCGCCCAAAGCGAATAAAAACGAGCCTCTCAATAATCCAATCTGAGAAAAAAAACTGACTGACTTGTGTTCAAGGCCAGCTATTTATACACGGAAAGAATTCCCGACAACTTTCTAGTAATATCTGGAATATTCCAAATCATTCATAACTTTAAACAATTCATTCAAGAAAACGCTAGAAATAAAAAGAAAAACACCACTCCGAGCGAAAATTTCTTCACGCTTATTAAAGTTAGGGCAAGTGTAAAAACTACAAAGTGTTACGGGGCCGGTATACAAGTGATAAAAGTGATAGCTTCAGATACATTTGCAACATGACGTCAGATAAAACCAAAACTAATGAAAATGATGCAAGGCAGGAAAAACAACAACTATTTACAAGATTTGTAACATTGCCCCCTTCCCAAGGACTGCACGTCCCGGGCAGTACAATCCCCAGAAAGGAAGCAAGGGAAAATTTACAGGTGCACACATTAAATGATGACCAATCATAAACATGATAAACAATAACAATGAGAACATGAAAGAAATAATGACATTGATAAAGTAATATTACAAACAATTAAAGGCAAAAGTTATTTACAAAATTTACAAACAAATTACCATGGTAGCTTTACATTTAATTTACGAACTATGGCCATAGTATGGGGCTAGCCGATCATAATGTACAACTCTGGGTTTTGAATGTGATGACTTCTGGATCCTCACTACGACGTCGTTCAGCCGGTGAAGGACTGTGTAGGGTCCATCCCAATGCGACTGCAATTTGGGTGACAGACCTTTACGTCGGATGGGATTCCATAGCCACACCTTGTCACCTTCTTGAAAGTCATGGCCAGTGGACCTTGTGTCGTATCGGGTCTTCATTTTCTCCGTCGCGATGTTGATTCGCTCCCGTGCGAAGTGATGAACGTCCTCCAACCGGGCCTGGAGATCCTGGACGTACTCCTCAGGCGATGAAGGCGCATCTGGAGGGAGACCGAAGACGAGATCACAAGGTAGCCGAAGCTCTCGGCCGAAGAGCATCTGTGATGGGGAATATCCGGTGGTCTCGTGGACAGCACTGCGGTAGGCCAGCAGAAACAGAGGAAGTTTCTTGTCCCAATCCTGTTGATTTTTGGAGACCATAAGCGAGAGATTATTAAGGATTGTCCTGTTGAATCTCTCCACCATGCCGTCCGATTGTGGGTGTAGTGGTGTCGTTCGAGTTTTCTCAATTTTGAGGATATCACATAGGCCCTTAAACACAGCAGAGATAAAGTTTCTCCCCTGATCGGAGTGGATCTGCAAAGGTGTCCCATATCTCGAGATCCAATGCTGGACTAGAGTCTCTGCTACAGTGGTAGCTTCTTGATCCGGAATGGAATATGCTTCGGGCCATTTGGTGAAATAGTCAATGGAAACGAGGATGTATTTGTTCCCATCAGTAGTTTTCGGTAGAGGACCAAGAATGTCGATCCCGATTCGTTCGAAAGGAGCTCCTACGTTGTAAAGATGTAGCTTCCCGCGGCTTCTTCTCTTCGGTCCTTTACGGGCAGCACAGGCGTCACAAGAATGACACCACTTCTCCACGTCATCCTTCGCCTTGCTCCAGAAGAAGCGCTCTCGAACCTTGTGGAGGGTTTTCAGGATACCAAAGTGTCCTCCAGTCGGACTACTGTGCAATTCCTTTAGAACGTCTGGAATTCTTGATCTGGGAAGGAGTAACTGCCATTTGAATGCTTTACCATCGTCAGATTCCCATTTCCGATACAGGACGCCATTTCGCAACTGGAGAGATTTCCATAGAGCCCAGTATCTTTTCGTCGCAGGGCTGTAGAGAGAAACGTCTTGCCAACTAGGTCGCCGACTGTCCTTTTCCATTAACTCTATGATAGGCTTTAGGTCTGGGTCTTCAAGTTGATCTTTTCTTACTTGGTCGTCACTCCATGGATCAGGATCTGAAGATGATGATCTAGCAGTAACTTGACAGGCAGTAGGAATTGTCGTCCCGTACTGTTTCTCTATTCGGGAGCAATAATGGCAGTTCTCGGAACAAGGTCTTCTTGATAATGCGTCAGCATTACCGTGTGACGAACCTTTTCGGTGCTTAATCTCGATGTCATATTCCTGGAGCCGCTGTATCCACCTGGCTACCTGGCCCTCTGGATTCTTGAAATTCAACAGCCAAGTTAAAGAGGCATGATCAGTCCGAAGCAGGAATTTACGGCCGTAGAGGTAATGATGGAAATGTTCTACAGCTTTAACTATGGCGAGCAATTCCTTTCTCGTGACACAATAGTTTCGCTCCGATTTGGACAAGCATTTGCTCCAGTAGGCGATGACATGTTCGTTACCGTCTATTTCTTGAGATAAAACAGCTCCAACGCTCTCGTGGCTCGCATCAGTGTCAAGTATGAAGGATTTTTCAGGCTGAGGATAAGAGAGAATAGGCGTTGATGTTAAAGCCTCCTTCAGTTGTAGAAATGCATCCTCGCATTCTTTGGACCATTCAAATTTTTGTTTACTCTCCGTCAGCTTATGCAAAGGTCGTGCAATGTTGGAAAAACCCTTCACAAACTTCCTGTAGTACGTGCAGAGCCCCAGGAAACTTCGCAGCTGATGGACATTTTCGGGGCGGCTCCAATTCGTGACTGCAGATACCTTATCCGGATCTGTTCGCACACCATCAGAAGAGATAATGTGACCAAGGTAGTTCACCTCCCGACGGAACAAATTACATTTGTTGGGGCTTAACTTCAGGTTGGCTTCCTTAAGCTTTTGCAGCACCTTCCTAAGATTAGCCAAATGTTCCTCAAAACTGCGTCCAATGATGATGATGTCGTCCAAGTAGACAAGACAGGATTCATAAGAGAGTCCTCTTAACACTGATTCCATAAGACGCTCGAACGTGGCTGGTGCATTGCAGAGGCCGAAGGGCATCACTTTAAACTGCCACAAGCCTTGTCCGGTTGTAAACGCCGTCTTCTCTCGGTCGTCGGGGTGTATCTCCACCTGCCAGTAGCCGCTCTTCAAATCCAGGGTCGAAAACCACTTGTGTCCGGAAAGGGTGTCCAGAGTGTCATCGATCCGTGGAAGAGGGTAACTGTCCTTCTTGGTGATGTCATTCAGGCGTCGGTAGTCAACACAAAATCTGGTGGAGCCGTCTTTCTTTCGGACCAAGACGATAGGGGATGCCCAAGGACTGGATGAGGGTTCGATGACGTCATTCTCCTGCATCTCTTTCAAGAGGATCTCAACCTCTTCCTTCTTGGCGAACGGTAGTCGTCTTGGATGCTGCTTGATAGGGGGATGATCTCCAGTGTCGATCCTATGCTGCGTTAAACTCGTGCGACCAACGTCTTCGGATGTAGATGAAAACACCTGCTTAAAGTTGTCCACCAATTTTTCCGCAGCGTATCTTTGATCCTTCGATAATGGTGCACTCCCAATTAATTTCGAAGTCAAGGATTCGGAAGACACAGTCTCGAAGGAATCAATTCTTCTGATGATGCAGTTTACGGGAGTACAAGTTGCCAACACTTCTCCTTTCTTGATATTCCTCGGTCTTTCACTTACATTGGCGACTCTCACAGGAACTGCATTCCTTGAAAGGTCCACAAGTGTAGATGCCACTAGTACTCCTTTTGGGCTATTACTCTGGTTAGGATATTCAATTACGCCGAATTTAAAGCTGTTGTTTTCCTTGATGGAGATAGGTATTAATATTTCTGATCTTGGGGGAATCAATAAATCTGTTTGGGCTATTATTTGATGAGCGGATTTTAAGTTATTTTCAGCATTGAAAATTGCTATGTCTTCCCTCATCGAGTGCAGCTCATTATTTTTAAAGTCGATAGAAAAATCAAATTTTCTCAAAAAGTCCAGTCCGAGAATGAAGGGATCTGTAATGTCAGCGACGAATGCCGTGTGATGGTAAGTGGCACTCCCGAACATTATTTCTAAGTTCACTTTTCCTTCAATCTCGATGTTATCACCTGTCACAGTTTGGAGAGTAACGCAGGGCGGCGTCCATAAGATCTTGAGTCCAAATTGACGAGCCACATCAGTCTTAATAATGGTAACGTTGGCTCCTGTGTCCACAATCATTTCGCAGGGAAACCCATTCACATAAGCGTAAATGAAGAGTCCGTTGCAGCCGCCACTTCTTGAGGAAATCTGGAAAACTTTGGGATGGGGCTCATTCCAATTTGGCGACCTCCGCCCCGCGAGATTGCCATTGCTTAGTTTTCCTGAGCTGGAGAGGGAGAGGTGCTCTTCCCTCTTGTTTCTTGGCGGGCTTCGCAGTTCCTTCGTACGTGGCCCTCACCGCCACATTTCCAGCACTTCAGTGGTTGTCTACTTTGGTCTTGGCGAGCCGCGATCTTCTTCAGGGTCCCCGACATCTCCTTCATTTGTCGCTCAAGTTCCGAGAGACGAGTTAAGTTCGAATCCGGAGAACTCACTTCCACGCCTCTGATTGTATGGCGATCCTTGCGGGATGTTTGCTGTGCAGCCTCGAACTTCATTGCGTACACCAGACCGGATTTAAGATCTTTAATGTCCGCCATCCGGAGAGCCGTCTGAATTTCTGAACTTCGCACTCCGTCTATGAAGTAGTTCAGGGCCAGGCTATCGCGAATATCCGAAGGACAGTTCGAGAAGGCGAGATGGGAAAGCCTCTCAACGTCTGCTGCAAAAACTTGCAAAGTCTCTCCGGCCCTCTGGAGTCGGGATTTCAGCTGGAGTTGGCTGAATTCTTTTTGGCATGCTTCGCCAAAGCGAAGCTCCAAGGCCGATGATAAGGCATCGAAGTCGCGGTGCTTGTCCTCTGGGAAGGTCTGTAGTATGTCAGCTGCTTCCCCTCTCAGCGAGGCTGCAAGGTGACAGGCTTTCGTGGAAGAGTCCCAGGAGTTTGCTTCTGCAACGATGAGGAACTGCTTCTTGTAAATATTCCACGAGGTCTTCCCGTCAAACGTGGCCAGTTTGATGGATGGACGAGAAGTTCCAGCTGCAGCTACGCAGTCACTTGAGTTGTTGGAGGATGCTGATAACTTCGATTCAAGCTCTTTAATTTTCTTTTCCACGTGGTTTTCTACTGTGGTGATTCGATTCTCAACGCTGTCAACTTTCTCTTCTAGAGCCTCCACTTTATTTTCCACATTGGTAAATTTACTTTCCACCAAACTTTTCATTGACGTTAAATCGCTTTTAATTTCTTCAGCTAGATCAATTTTTAATTGTTCTTGATTAGTAGCCAGAGTCGCCATATCATTCTTTATTTGCTCTTGATTTGAAGTTATGCTTGCGGTTAAATCACTCTTTAATTGTTCTTGATTCGCAGCCATGTCATTTTTTAATTGTTCTTGATTCGCAGTCATGTCACTTTTAACAGCGTTGATCGCGTCAAGAAGTTTCTTCAGTTGTTCCTCCATTGCTCGAGTAATCACCATAAAATTCTGAAGTCAAAAAGTCCTCAGGATGAAAAGTCCAAGTTCACAGAAAATTCCAAGAAAGTCCTTGAAGATGCCCCACGTTGGGCGCCAAAATTGTAACGAGTCCGTAGCACCTTCAACTTTCTTTAAATGAGCAGTCCAATCTTGAGGAAGTAACTATAAATTTATTTACACGTATATACACTATTTACAATATGAGCAGGAAACAATTGCTAAACATTCAGCAATTAGGCAGCAAGCAGTACACTGTACCCTCAACAGTAACTCAGCACCACGTATCTAACGTGAACAGTAATTAAGAAATTACAAAAGCAAAAACAACATTCGCCCAAAGCGAATAAAAACGAGCCTCTCAATAATCCAATCTGAGAAAAAAAACTGACTTGTGTTCAAGGCCAGCTATTTATACACGGAAAGAATTCCCGACAACTTTCTAGTAATATCTGGAATATTCCAAATCATTCATAACTTTAAACAATTCATTCAAGAAAACGCTAGAAATAAAAAGAAAAACACCACTCCGAGCGAAAATTTCTTCACGCTTATTAAAGTTAGGGCAAGTGTAAAAACTACAAAGTGTTACGGGGCCGGTATACAAGTGATAAAAGTGATAGCTTCAGATACATTTGCAACATGACGTCAGATAAAACCAAAACTAATGAAAATGATGCAAGGCAGGAAAAACAACAACTATTTACAAGATTTGTAACAATATCGATGCCCGTACGCCGTATGGGCAAACCAGATGAGGCCAATTTCGGGTAGCATGTACACCGTACGGGCAAACCGCTTAAAGGGTTAATGCTAAAGGCTAAACTATATTATTACACGTTGATGCATTTTAAGTATTTCAATTGTTTGCATGTAACTCTGATTAAAAGATAAAATTCACGTTCTTTGCAAATATAAAAGCAATATACTCGTATTTAATACTATTATTAATACTAAAGGCTAAATTATATTAAGATATAGTTCATGTAAAGTTAGAGAGAGAGAATATTCAATAGTTTTGAAAATCGGAGGGAAATCAGTGAGAATATCATGAAATATAGTTTAAAAGCGTATTTTTTAAGTTTTTTTAAACTATAATTTAAATTATTACTGATCATTCTGTTCTCACAACAATATAATACAAAGGACCAGGACATAATGTGACCACAACTACCGAGTAATTTACTGATCATTTACAAGAGATTTGGAAATAGAAAAGATTTTATTGTTCTTGCTTAACATCCTGTTTTTACAGAAACATGTTTCTAGAAAACGCAAAGGAATAGAGCATAATTTGAAAACAACTGCCGAATAATTCACTGATCATTCATAATAAGAGGTTTGTAAAAATATATATTTTTTCTTTTTTTACCATTTGTTTTCACCAAAACTAGAAAAAGCAAAGGAGCAGGATATTATTTGACCACAACCACAGAGTAGTTTATTGATATTCTCAAGAGACATGAAAGAAAAAATACAATTTCTTGTTTTTGCTTAACATTCCGGTTTCTTATCATACAAACATGTTTCGACAAACAGAAAAGGAATAGGACATATTTCAGCTAGGACTCCCGCGTTATTTATGATGATTCTCATGAAATAAGGAAAGACAAAATCTTTCATTGTTTACAATTTGCCTTTTATTGTCGCAAACGCGTGTTTCGACAAACCGTAAAGGATTAGAACATACTTTGACTCCCGTGTATTTCACTCATAGTTCTAATGATGTAAAGGGAAAAAAAATCAGTGTTTACACACAGTTAGCATTTTTGCAGACACAGAAAATTATTTCGACAAACCGTAAGGGAATAGAAAATAATTCGGCTACTACTTCCAAATAATTCATTGATCATTGTAATGAAGATGGGAATTGGAGGTCAATGGTGCAGTTAGCATTTTGTTCTCATAAACGCATATTTCGAGAAATGGGACAGAACGTGACATACAGTAGACCCTCGTTATATCGCGCCTCGTTATATCGCTCATTCGGATATATCGCTCTTTCTTGTGTCTCCCGAAATATCAAAGCTTATTAAAAAAAACTTGCTTTAAGTTTGAAACCATTTATGAAAACGTATGATAAAAGTCAGAAAAACTCTCTTTATTTTGTCAATGAACAAAACGAAGATTCTTCTGTTCTTCTGAATTCCCTGGAAAAACAGCGGCAATTCCTTTCACACAAACGTGCATACCAGCAAAATATTTCATCTTAAGTTGGAAACTGCTTCCCACCAGGGCCGTAGAAAAGAGAAGAACTATTTTTTATGACCTCGGTTATATCGCGCTTTCGGGTATATCGCTCTTTTTCTTTGTCCCCCGAAAAGCGCGATATAACGAGGGGTTACTGTACTTTGACTATGAATCCCTAGTTATTCACTGAGTGGTTCTCACTTCCCTAATGGTTCTCACGAAGTATGGAAAAAGAAAATCTTTCATCGGTTTCAGAGAGCATTTTGTTGTCAAAATTTCGACAAACCATCAAGGAATAGGGGTATACCTTTACGAATACTTTACAACTACTTTGTGCTGGTAAAATACAATGAACCATGAAGAAAGAAAACTTACTGTGAACTAAGATTTGGCCAGACCGTTTTGTAATAACTTGCAGATACATGTTTGTCGATTAATAACAAACTGCTTGTTGGTGACGTTTTCTTATTAGTTAGGCTTTCTGATGATGATGAAATCAGCGAGTTTTTGATATCCTACATAAGGAAAACGAGGCTGGGGCTTTTTGATCTTAGGTTTTATCTCACCCACCATATTTTAATTTCGCTTTTGAGATAATGTAAGTATTAAAATATCTCAAAAATAGTACCTGCGTGTTTACATTTTATGAAATGTAATATTTTATACAAACTTATAAAAAAAAAAGTTGTCCACAATTATGGCCACAACTACGTAATCTAAAATAAAATATACACAAAAGCTCGCACACAGCAAGCACCTTCTAGCAAAAATGCTTCAGCACCAACTGAGCATACGATCACCACTGGCTGGAAGTTAAATGCATCAAAAAGGCATCGAAGTCACCGCAGCTGTTCCCTCTCTTTTCCTCGAAGTAACATTCTCTCACTTCGAAACTAATGCGTTCCGAGACCTTGGCATTGACGTTAAAAACACCAAACAGCCAAGAATCCATTCGACATCAGAACGTTTGAATTTTCTTCCAGCCGTTCATCGCTCGCCCCCGCGTTCCATCCATTTGCAAGATGTGCCGAAAGAACGATCACTTTCTCCTCCACTGACAACTACTGAAAGACTGATCACTCTTTGAAAGCACTGAGTAAAAAATTGGTATTTAGTCCCCTCCTCCCCCACGATTTTTAACAATGCTTTACCGTGGCGGAAATGGTAACACTTTCCACAGCATTTTTTTTTTTTTTTTTTAATTCTCAAGCGGATATCAATTGAACATAGGGAAAAATACTTGATACTGGCCGTTTAGAAATTGCAGTAAGAAAAACGACAAAGCTATTTCCGTTCCTAAAAGCATTTCCTATTTGTTTTTTATTTATTTATTTATTTTTTTTTTTAAGTGGAAACAAACTATTTTCGTAAGATTAAATTCTTCTAACAAATATTTTAGAGATGTAAAAAGTTGTTTCTTTTTTTTTCTTTTAAATCATGCACGTTTACTCGTTTTTTTGTTTGTTTGCGTGTGTGCGCGCATGGGAGGGTGTGTGAGGAGAAAAGGGAAAATATGAAAATTCTCTAAAAGTGGGCAATTTCTCATTCCAAAAATTTCAACTTTTCACAAGGGTTCACAAGTTCGGCGTTTTTTTAGCAATACAAGATATGTACAAGGTGTTTATTTTAAGTAATGAGAATAAGTCTACAAAAAATAATTCAGAAGAGACATCGCTACAAAACTTTAAAATATGCTCCTTATGAATCAACCTACTTCTGCAATCGACGTTTCCACGATTCGTGCGCTCCCTGGAAGAGTATACGCCCAAAATGTCGCGGTCGAAATGTCGCGGGCCAAAATGTCGCGGCCAAAATGTCGCCGAGCCAAAATGTCGCGGGCTAAAATGTCGCGGGCAAAAATGTCGCCGGTCCAAAATGTCGCCGAGCCAAAATGTCGCGGGCTAAAATGTCGCGGGCCAAAATGTCGCCGAGCCAAAATGTCGCGGGCTAAAATGTCGCGGACCAAAATGTCGCCGGTCCAAAATGTCGCCTGCCCAAAATGTCGTGGGCCAAAATGTCGCGTGGTCAAAATGTCGCCGGTCAAAAATGTCGCCGGGCCAAAATGTCGCCGGTCCAAAGAGTCGCCGATCAAAATTGTCGCCGGTCTAAAATGTCGCCGGTCCAAAATGTCGCCGATCAAAAATGTCACCGGTCCAAAATGTCGCAGGTCAAAAATGTCGCCGGTCCAAAATGTCGTCGGTCAAAAATGTCGCGGGCAAAAATGTCGCCAGTTCAAATGTCATCAGACAAAAATGTAGAAGGTTCGATATTGATACAGTTAGTATCAAAAATTAAAATGTATGAAAAGGCTTTTTTACACCGAATTAGCAAAAAATTGCTAATTGCTGTTGATGAACGTGTGCGTTAACGATAGTATGGACTAAAATTTTTGAAAATACTAAAAAAAATTTACCCTTTCGGCTTGTAACTGTTTCGAGCGCTTTCCAAGAAACAAATAGTTTTCAAACAAGCGTACGTTATTTATTTACAATAGCTTATTTCACCGTAACTCGCTATCTACCAACTTAAAAACAAATAGATTAGCAGCCCAAGCCAAGTTTAATTGATATCGAAAGGAAAATTTGTGTGTTAAAAAAGAAGTTGAAGAACAGTGAAATGAATAAGACAGATATACAATGTTTGAAACTTGGTTTCTGTCAAAATTTCCTACATGATCGAAAGCAAGTCTATATTATTTAAATAATAGAGGACTTTTTATTTTCTTCTTCATAAAATGTGTAAAAGAAAGTATTGGATCAGTGAAAAATTGTCAATTTGGAAGAATTTACACTTTCTGACGTGTGAGGAATTCAATTTTATCGTTTATTTTTTTTAAGGGAAAATGTGTAAGTGTGTATCTGCGCGACCCATTTTTTGGGGGCGACTCTACCACAAAACTTAGTGCGTGAATTAGAATGAAATTTGGTACATACATGTACCAACCAATATGTGATTCAGTGCTGATTGGTTTTTGCCGCTAGTTCTTCCAAGTTTTTACATGCAAGAATGTAATGGAACGTTTTCAGCATAGCGTGATTAATGTCTGAAGAAGGTTCAGACGAAATAAAATAAAAATTGGCCCATAGGAAGCCTTCAGAAGATACGCCACATCATCGAGGAAGCAGAGCAATTGAACTTTTTATTTTTCATTATTTGTGAGTGATGTATATCAAGAAGTAATGCAAGTATTCAGACAAAATTTTGTTTGTAGAATGGTCTTAAAGGGAGAGATGCTTATTCATTTCTGGCGTTAATCAGCTCAGACATGGTTCTGTACCTTCGTTACAATCAGTATTTAAATATGGAGTTGAATATAATACCATTTTTTCTCTTGCCATTTCACCTACCCTTCCACCACTCAGTTGTTACAAAGAAAGCAATAATTCCATGAACTAATTTGATTTCAAACGTCCCCAAACAACTCTTAAAGAAAATGTTCTATAAGAAAATTGCCGGCTACGCGGTGATTAAACGGTATTCCATTTTTGCAAGAAAAAATGCCTTTACAGCAAATTTATTTGTTTAATTTCTTTGTGTAAAAAAAAAAGAAATAATCCTAAATATAGTTTAAAAAAACTAAAAAATACGCTTTTAGAGTAAATCAAATTCAAAAGAAGATTTTGAAAACTGTTGAATATCCGCTAAGTTTACATGCACTTATAATATGCATTTTGTGGACAATCGATGCCCAACTCAGAACTAATGTCAAATGCACTTATTATACATCAACATACAATATAGTTTAGCCTTTAGTAATAATAATGGTATTAAACATATTACTTTTATACGTTTGTAAAGAACGTGAATTTTATTTTTGACTCAGAGTTACATACATACAAACGAACAAACAAAAAAAACCTACTTGTGAAACTAGTAAAAGCGTATTAAAAAAATTAGGTGAAGTTTTGCAATGGAAACATTACCTTATTTCATATGTACATTTACACTAAAAAGAATAAAATAAAAATATGTTTGAAAAAAAATTGAACCGACTTCGGAACTTCACTCAGCAAATGCTCTAAAAAGTAAAAAATAATTTTATTCTTTGAACACCATCGATACTACATTTAAACATAAGTTTTGAAGTCGGCGCAAAAAAACTAAATAGAATCATTCGAAACTATAAATATAAATTTAAATGAATCCAGGTTCTTTATTCGCATTCGCATTCATTGAAAAATACATATTTATGTAATGGTACAAATATTCAGCTCTCAATTTTCAATGATTTCTCTGAAAATGTTGGCAAAATATAGTAAGCATCATTTTACCTATAGTTTTTGCGCCGACTTCAAAACTTATGTTTAAATGTAGTATCGATGGTGTTCAAAGAATAAAATTATTTTTTACTTTTTAGAGCATTTGCTGAGTGAAGTTCCGAAGTCGGTTCAATTTTTTTTTCAAACATATTTTTATTTTATTCTTTTTAGTGTAAATGTACATATGAAATAAGGTAATGTTTCCATTGCAAAACTTCACCTAATTTTCTTAAGTAAATGCTTCATAAAATAAACTATGTAAGAAAAAAAAAGAAAGAAAGTATCAACGCGTCTAAAATTTTAAACGATTGACACTAAAAAATAATCCTTGTTATTCTTTGGTATTTATTTATGTACTAGTTTAATTAAAGGCTAAATATTAACGGCTTTTCAACTAATTTATATTTCAAAACAACACTAGATTCTCTCAGTTTATAAAATTTCACGACGTATTACATACGTGGCCGCTAATGAGTTTCATGTTTGCTTCAGTTAAGCCTTCATTAAAAATTTTCATGATCATTATAATAACTGTTTCATATCAATCACGTTCTGTAACAATGGAGTTCATATTTAATCATTTAGGACAAATCGCTTTAAATTTGAGCAAAAATTTGGAGATTTTCCTCACTTTCTTCAGAATTCCTTTATCAAACCTTATGTAAATTAAGACTAATAAAACCTGAAATATTACGAATCAATCAGTACCTGGTACGACTTTCAGTTCGTTGAAGTTCAGGAGAAAAAAGCAGGACATAGAAAAATACTCGGTTTAAAATTTTCAAAAAGACCATAGAAAGGAATTTCATTATGCAATCCAGAGAAGCCTGGCGTTCAAAATGGTCATTATTACGATTACTGTGATCCCAAATTCTTTTTCGAAAGATTTCTGCAGGTTCCGTTATCGAACCCGGACCACGAGAGGATGGGACCAATCGGAAAGAAAGACCTTTCTAACAAAAAAATAATTTTTGAAATCGGTCCAGGCGTCTTCGAGTAATCTTATAACATACAAAAAAAAAAAAATTTCTCCGACGAATTGTATAACCTCCTCCTTTGTTGAAGTCGGTTAAAAAGGAAGAAATTTAGCGTCCCTGGGCCCTAAGTACAGCCCTGAAAAAACTATGGCATTATTTTGGTACTGAAATAATTTAAGCTTTAGAAGAAATCAATTCAGTTACATTTTTGTTAATAACTTGAGCTAATTTTCTAAACTGCTACGTTTAAAAAAAGTTACTAAACAGGTGTATTTATCATATCGTGACAAGCTTATTAGTAAAATTGAGCTACATAATTAAGCTGCATTGAATTTGTGAATTACTGGAAACATTCAATCTGTACTATACACTTACGTCATTTTGGAACGGATATATTTTGGACCGGCGTTATTTTGGACCGGCGACATTTTTGACCGGCGACATTCTGGACCGGCGACATTTTTGACCGGCGACATTCTGGACCGGCAACATTTTGGACCGGCGACATTTTAGACCGGCGACATTTTGGCCCGGCGACATTTTTGACTGGCGATATTTTTGACCGGCGACATTTTGACCACGCGACATTTTGGCTAGGCGACATTTTGGACCGGCGACATTTTGGCCCGCGACATTTTAGCCCGCGACATTTTGGCTTGGAGACATTTTGGCTCGGAGACATTTTGGCCGCGACATTTTGGCCCGCGACATTTCGGCCGCGACATTTTGACCCCAAACCCCCTGGAAGTCACCAATCGAAACATCCTTCAGAGCATGCGTGTACCCTTTTGACGTCATCTAGGGTCTCGTGGTGGCGCCCTTCGAGGGCGGTTTTCACTTTGGGGAAGAGGGAAAAGTCCGCTGGGGGCCAGGTCGGGGCTGCAGGGAGGCTGTGGAATTGCTAAGATTCCATTTTTTGTCAAGTGATCGGCAACCACGAAGCAGGTGCAAGATTTCGCATTGTCGTTGTGGAGCTTCCAATAGGCGGCAACTTCTGGTCCAACTCGGATGCACCCGATTTTCCAAGGCGAACGCAAAATTTAATTACGTAACGCTGTTCAATGCTTTGTTGCATTTTGAACTTGCACACACTTTTTTAAAGACGTCTAAGCCACGCTTGATCCTGCTTCAACCAAAGCCAGCAGGGGACTACCGAGTGGAGCGTTATCAATGTCGAAGGCCCCACTACCGACTCCAACCGGTCGTGGCCCCTTCTGACGTACAACCGCGTCAGAAAAAAATATTCTCATCACTTTAAACACACACTGTGTATTTTTGTTTGACTAAGAGATCACAAAATGTCTTTTCTTTTTTGAGATGTTAAGGGTTAGATTAGTATATTTGACAAATCTTTGGAAACGTGAAATGAAATTTTTTTTCTATAAGTTTTCATTTTGATTTATTAATGAATTGATAATTTAATACTCTTTTTAATAAGTCATCTGCAATCAGAATAAGTACAACAAAAATGCGAAAGTATTGTTTTTTTTTATTTATTTATATTTATTTTTTTAATATTCACAAATACGTTTTTACTTCCTTTTTCGTAGTAAAGGAAGTATTGTGATCACGAAAAAAATTTCACTCAAATTTCGGTCTAAATTTTGACTTTGCTCACCCCCGAATGAATGTCGTGTACTTTTTTCGACCTATCAGCACGTGCATATGTAATGTACCTAACAACATACCAACAGCCGAAAAATCCATTTCGACCATCCCCGAGTAAATTACGACGAGTTTTCTCGTGATGTCTGTATATACGTATGTGCGGATGTATGTTTGTATGTATGTGTGTCGCATAACTCAGAAACTGTATGCCGTAGAAGCTTCTGGTTTGGTATGTAGGCTCTGAGGGGGTCTAGTTGTGCACCTCCCCTTGTGGTTGCATTTGAATAATCACAAGGGGGTCGTTTATCCCTTTTTGGGGCTAAATCAATGTTAATTTCAATGCAGATTAAGTGATATGATTTGGCGCTACCGCTTGGCGATATATCGCTAAGCTTTTAGTCGGCGTTTGCCGCCAACTTGGCGACATATCGCCAAGTTGGAGACAAATCTGGCGAAAAAATTATGTTTTTGAATTTGGATTCAATTTGGCGCTCTTAGCGATATTTTGTGAAAAATTCACTGAATTATGTTAAAATCGGTGATATTTAGAAAATGAAACATTGTAAAACATTATTTTGCATTGATTGGGGACAAACTAGAGTGTAAATATTTGAATTGTTATCTTGCTCACTCTAAAGTACTATTTTAACACTTAAGGCATCTATTATGGAATTTAAACGTAAAAGGAATTAGTGTGGCGTTTACACCAGATTTTTTCGATATTTTTCTATGAACATTTTGGAAAAAAGCATTCGTAGATATTTTTGTCTAGGCAGACGATTAAACAAAAATGTAGATTAAGGACAGTGGTTGGTAATGGTATTTTAGTACTTATTCAACCACCACATAAATAAGTATATTTCATACTGTCATATGACTGTAATTTTGTTCCTTAGGATGTAACAATAAATAGGAATAAAAAAAGGAACTAGAAAACATTTTTCTAAGGCTGCTATGATCTGCAGTAACAAATTGCACATTTCTAAAGAATTGCCTGTATGGAAAAGGGTTATTTTCGTTCTCACAAAACTTTAAACATAACCTCGCTCGATTGCTATGGGCTGCTTCATGGAAGTAAACCCCCTCCATGGACGAAGTCACTTTTAACTATCTCATTCATATTTATCTTCAGCCCATCCTCATTACTCACCGGAAGATGAATTATGAATGAGATACATAGTATTGCGCCTCTCCAAGGCGGAGGGCTCCGTATTTTAGATTCATTTATTTCGGGGCGGGTCGTTCCTCGTGATTTCCCAATGACTAATGGAGCGACCAGAGCCTTTTTGGTTTCTTTTTCTTTTTGATTTTCTTAACCCCCTCCGTTTAAATGGCCAGAGTTATAGTAAAGGATATTACTGCGTGCTTCGAGCTAATTAGATAACATCTGTCTTGAGGCTCACGCAATGGGTTCGCTCCGTCTTCAAGATGGAGAAATCGATGATGGATTGGAGTTTTGAGTTGGGGTGCTTAAAAAGTGGAAATGAAATCGGGAGTTTATCAGCCTGTTAATTTTTTCAATGTGATAGTCTTTCAATTTGGTTTCTTGAATGAATTGAAAGGAAGTAGTTGTCAGGTTTTCAGGGCAATAATTGAAGGGCTTGGAAGATGAAGGAGCTATGTTACATTTTAAAAGATGAACACTCTGGACAATGGAAAGCACTGGATACAGGCAAGCAAATAAAACTTGGTACATCAAAAAGCAGATGTCATTGGACCAATTTTATGCGCACACTAACGACAAAACCATAGAACAAAAAAGCTGCAACAACAGCAACAATAAAATTTTGAAATTTTAATTATTCACAATTTCTGTTTCGTCACATAACCCCTTTATCTCCCAAGCCCTTCAATTCAGAATCGCAGAAGCAATCTTGTAGCGTTTAAAAATTCTTGGGTAAGGTTATGGACGATGCAACCAAAGTATTACGAAACAACCTTCAGAAATAACTTAGTAAAAAATTAAATCGAGAAATTATTAGCCGGTTCATTTTTTTTCCCTTTAATAGTCGTTCCTATGTAATTTCGTTTACAAATTGATAGGAAATAGATGGCAACTTTGCAGAGTTGAAATCAAGAAGCTCATAAGTAATAGTAAAGCGATTAAAAGTTGATTCGTAAGATTTATGAAAACTCAAGCAGAGTATTACGGAACAAATTTCGGGAATAACTCAAAAAGTGGAAATTAAATCAGGAATTTATTAGAGCGTTTAGATTTTTTTTTAATTCGATAGTTATTCCTATTTAGATTCGTTAACAAAATGATAGGAAACTGTGCCAACTTTTCAGGGTTTAAATTCAGACTATCAAAAGCAATCGGAGAGAGTTTAAAATTAACTCGTAAGACTGTGGAGGACACAAAAGGGATATTTTTCGGTTTTCGTTTTACTTTAACTGGAAAGTAAGCTAAAACCCTCATAAATTATTCATTTTTATTTGTTTATTTTTGCTCCTGAATTATTAACTGCACATCACAGTGTCCGCTGCTTATATGAATCACGTTTGTTTTCAACAATTTTGATTTCACTAAGCGGATGATTCAATAAAGCGGCCGATTCATGTAACCACTGATTCAATTAACCGGAATCCACTGACAATGGATTTTTTTCTTTTTCTCTTTGTTTTATTTCCTTTTTGTTTGTAAAATTACATATTTTTTTAAAGCCAAAAAGTTGTGTTCCGCTTTGAAGAGAGGAATATATTCTCACCTTAGGCATTCCATCCAATTTCCCTACCTTTAAATTTACCGTGCGATTGGCATCGCACCGAAAGCAAACGATTCATTTTATTCCGTCGAGTTAGCATTTCCATCTGGAAGCTGAGCTAAGTCTTTCTGGAAACAACTTAGCATCGCCTTTTCATTAACAAGCAGAGTCGATTCACGATCGAAAGGTTCTGACACACCCGAGCGTGTCAGATGGGGATCTTATGGAACAGCAGATAAATTCGATAAACACGGCTCCGAGCAAAGAATTCATTTGCAAATGCAAATGAGGGAGTAACATTGTGTTTATTTTGGGCGAAATGAGTAAGACGTATTAAGCAATACGCGGAATGGGGAGAAAAAGGGAAAAATAAAACTGCAAACGTGTACACTTGTATTTCAATCCTAAAGATTTTATTTAAGTGTAACAGAATGTTCGATGGCCAGATGTGCTTATTAGAATATGCATTTTTGGTGGAACCGAAATCCTATGTAATCGCGTTTAAAACGGAGACGTCTTCTTTATTCATTAAATATATTTCAACTTTTGAAGATTGGAACAGAGCAGAATTTAATTTAAGACAGTGGTTTTAAAGTGGTCCACATGAACCCCGGGAGTTTCTTCAAACCTGCAACCAGTCCACGTCAAAGAAATAATAAACAGGAGGTGCATAAAATTTGAGTTTGTGGGGTCCATAGGACTCAATCTGCAACATTTTACCAATATACTTAAGATTTGTTTACATAAATATGAATAAAGGTAACTAAGAACGTATTAAATAAATGTTTTCCCTGAACTTGTGTAAAAAGGTAACACATATTTTTTGTGCTTGGCAACAAGTGATACCATTGATACCATTTTCAAAGATATATAGTGCGGCTATGACAACTTAAGCTATGATCTTGACGATGTTCAATGGCGTAGCCAAGGAGAGGGTCCACGGGGTTTGGAATACTTTTGAAAAACTACTAAAAAACTAAGCCAGATCAGCCGAGTGCCAATAACCCTTCCCTATCTCACCAAAAAGAGGTTAACATTGTCAAGGCCGCGGCTTAATTTATTACAATCACATTATATCCCTGCCACTAAAGGATAAATAATAAAACAAAATTTTATATAATAGCAAAGTCATTACCAGAAAATAATTCTTAAAATTATGTTTTGATTTTAACTTTCGTAGTCTTAACATGATATTTCTTTATATTTCTTACTCATCTAACTGTTTTGGAGTAGGGGTAAATTTCATTCTCTGTTTTTTAGTCATAATTCAACTGTAAATACACATTAACCTACTATAATTTTAAGCTCTGTGCGAATATTTTGGACAGCTAGGAAAGGGTCTGCGAAAACAGGTGGTCCACTTCTAAAAAAAAAAAGGTTTAAGAAATATCTAAGGTGAAATATTTTTTTATTAATATAAAAATTATATGCTAACATGACATTTGGAAAATCAACATACGAAATGAAGTTTCGTACAGTCTTTCTAAACAAACTGACATTGTATTGATTTACGGCATCATATGAATAGGAAATGTGAGTAAAAAGGGAAATTAATAGAGAAAAGATTAATTAGCATATTGATTACCATACGAGCTTTGTTTAAGGAGCATTCCACTTGAAAGGTCACTCTTAGGTTGGACTAATTAAAGCAAAGAAATTATGTACATTACTGAATATTTTAATTAGATTTTCCTGATGAGGGAGAAAATAATGCGGCACATGAATGGATATAAAGAGATACACTTTATAGTACATAAAATGCTACACATACAAACACGTGACTTAACATTTGAATAGTTGTAGGTACTAAAAATACACAGATTCATTGACAAGTACGTCGATGAATCTGCGTCACTTTGTGACTAACTTTCGTGGGTTGCTACACTGCAAAAAATGACCTGCTGTTTTTACTATATAATTCTTGCAGCCGAGGTTCTGATTTAAAACTGTAAAATGCACAGTAATAAACCATAAAACTAGCAATTTTACAGTTTCTTACTATAAAGCAAGCAATTGTACAGTTTATTGCCTTGGGCCGTGGTGGCCCGATCGGTAAGGCATCGGACTCGTGTCCGGAGGGACCCGGGTTCGAAACCCAGCCGATCAAAGATCCACCGCCTTGATTAATGGTGGCTGGGAGGCGTTAAAAATGTCGTGGTCACAAAGTCCTCCAAGTGAAACGATACCTCTGGGGGTGCTGGGCCCTAGGGTTTGCTCGACCCTAGGTTCTGGTTCAAAATTAAGAACAGAGCGCTCTTCAGGGCCCTATCCCGGTTAAACCACGAAGCTGTGGTAGGTACGGGGGACCCTGGAGAGTGTGAAGTGAAGTGAAGTTTATTGCCTTAAAGTTTAGCTGTACTATACTGTAAAAACCACAATATAATACTGGCAGCAGAGGTTCCACTTTAAAACTAAAATGCACGGTAATAAACAGTGAAGTTAGAAATTTTACAGTTTATTACCGCAAAATTAGTACTTTTACAGTTCAGTGCTGTAAAGTTAGCAATTTTACAATTAATTACTGTAAAAAAAAGCAATTTTTACAGTTTATTACAATAAAATTTGCTGTATTATACTGTAAAAACAACATTCATTTTTTACAATGTACAATCTGTTCCCACAGTGACGTTTCATAATCGGCACGCGACTCTCATAAGTAGGTCCCGTTTTAGTCATCAGTAACTATTGCGGGTCGTCGAACCCCTGAGTGTCTGGTATCTGACAGACGCAATGGTAAGGTGTTGGTTTTTTACACTTTGTTTCCAGATTCTAACCAGCGGTGGCACATTCGAAGGATTTTCGAGATGCAGAAAATTGTCACAACTAATGTCATATGATTATTTGATAGGCATGTAAAAAATCCTTTTGATAATTATTAGGCTGAGAACGCCCTCTACAAAATTAAATCCTTAGTGCAGTTTTGCATCGATGAAAGACTAGGTACCTCCGTCTGGTGGAAACTAGACATAAAAATTATCTGTGCCATTGTCAGCTGTGCCTTAATGATAGCACACGAAGGACAGAATACATATTGGCGAATCGCACTAGGTCTGCGAATGGTTGGTAGCCAATTCACACAGCACCGTTGGAAAAAAAAAAACTATTGGGTGTGTCTAACCCACGAGATTAGTTGAAAGTCTTTCTTTTATGATCCCTCGTGCTATTATGCTTTATGGGCTTATAAACAAACATTTTCGTAGGAGTATATCGCCAAGTCCGAAAGAAAGGCCAAAAAGAAATAAAAACGTGAAATGAATATCGAAAAATTAAAAATTTGAAAGTAGGGTATTGTGATGGGAAATTTGTGCGTCGATCGGTCGGTCTGTCTGTACCCCCCTAATAACTTTTGAATGAACATTCCGATTTGGACAAACTTTTTTTGTTGGAAAGATCTCGGCGAGTACAGCTCATTCCCATATTTGATTTTTCGATTTGAACAATTTTTGATTCAACTTTGAACCGTTCAAGCAACCTGTCCCGCGATGCTAACTTTTTAGTGAACAGTCCGATTTGAACAAACTTTTTCTTGTTCGAAAGATCTTATCAAGGATACTTCATTACCGTAGTTACATTTCCAATTTGAACAATTTTTCGTTCAACATTGAACCGCTCAAGCAAGCTGTCACCCCTAATAACTTTTGAGTGAACAGTCCGATTTAAATAAACTTTTTTCTTTGTTCAAAGGATCTCAGCAAGGATACTTCATTACCGTATTTAAATTTTCAATTTGAATATTTTTTCGTTCAACATTGAACCGTTCCAGCAACCTTTTCCCACCTAATAACTTTTGAGTGAACCGTCCGAGTGGAATAAACTTTTTTTTGTTTGAAAGATCTCGGAGAGGCTCATTCCCATATTTCGCTTTTTGATTTGAACCATTTTTCGTTCAATATTGAACCATTTCACAAAAAAATTTAACATTAGCGTCTACTGGGAATTTAAGTTAAACGTTGATCTCCTGAATTTAAAGTCGGATTTCCTTTAAACTAACTTTGTAAGAAAATGGTTTTGATAAATAATGTTTGTAAAATACTTTTCTGAATAATCTTCAGTGAGGACTCTGATTCCGACTCCAACTCCGCGAACATGGCAGAAATGCAAGCTCAGAAAAAAAATGACTGACTGTGCAGACGATTTTTTGTTTATTTATTCATTTGTTTTATTTTATTTATTTATTTGTTTTTTTTTTTTTTTTTTGGCAGACGATTTTTTTTTGTAACAAAAATTCTTCATTCACGAGAACATTTTATTCTTCATTTATATTTAACAACTGGCAACGGATTAAAAGTGAAATTCGAGACATTTTATTAACGGAAGAGTTTTTTTTTTCTTTTTTTCTTTCTTTCTTTGATAAAATGTGTTTTGATGCTCTTTGTACTTTTATTTATTTTTTTTTTTTTTTACTATTGAGGATTTTTTCTACGGAAGAACTGTAACAGTTACGTTCTTTAAAAGGTGCGACAAAACTTTATTTATTCGTTTATTTACTTTTTACGTGTCTATTTCATCTGATGAGAGGGGTATATTTTGCTTTTAGAAATCAGCTTTAAGTACTAAAAAGATATGTTTGACATAAATTTCAGTCTCAGATAATCAAGAGAATAATGATCAGATGCTAGAATGCCGATGTCGATGTACGGGAAAGTAAGCTCGTTTAGTTCTTGACAGAACTTCTTGTTACAGTATAATTCTGGCAGTCAAGATTACAATTTAAAACTGTAAAATGCTCAGTAATAAACTGTAAAACTAGCAATTTTACATTTTCTTACAGTAAAGTTAGCAATTTTAGTTTTTTCCGTAAAATTAAGCTGTACTACACTGTAAAATCAGCAATATAATACTGGCAGCAGAGGTTCCAGTTTAAAAATGTAAAATGCGCTGCAGTAAACTATAAAATTAGCATGTTTGCAGTCTATTACTGTAAAACTTGCTAATTTTACAGTTTATTACTACAAAATTAACTGTATTATACTGTAAAAACAACATTCAGTTTTAGTGTAATTTATTTCTTTTTTGGAATGTTCTCTATTTTTTTCCTTAACCTACCTCTCCAACAAAACCAAAATACTAAACCACACATGGCGAACCATATCAAAAATCAAGTACATAACCTCTGCGCCGTCTACACACTTTTCCGCTTCCCTTCACCTGTCTCTTAGATGGCTTTCGAATAGCGCCAAACATCTCTCGAGTGCAGCGTCAACGGGTCAAACCAACCGTCGTTGATGTGACGAAACAATTCGAACATCAAAAAACCATTTCTCACTCATCCATTAATCATCCCGAGGCAACCGGAAAAGCATCCCTTTTGGAATAAATATGAATGAGCCCTCCCTCGCGCAGATAAGCAGTTTTATTCATCCTTTCCTTTTTCTTCCCCGCATATATCCACCTGAATGTGTATCTCTTCTCCTAAATGGATGGCAAACACCTAGAGATGGAAGCCCCGAATACATTCGGAAATTGTGTTTTGCTTAGAAATATGGCCGCTTGTCGATGGAAAAGTGAAGTTAAAGACAATTTATGGTGGCAGAGAAGTGAATTATATTAACGATTCAGAGCGTAATGGAAAGTCAATAAGACCACAAAAACATATCATTCTCAATTATACGATTAAAATGCAGTCTTTTTTTCTTACCGAAGAGCAAAGACAGCCTATTCTTTTTGCTATGCTCAAAATGATAGCAAACTTTTTTATTGAATTAAATCATCAATAAATGTGCATTATCAACACTGCACATGTATCATTCCACGGTGAGTCATAGAATATTTAAAATAGAATGAACAGCATAACGGAGGTAAAATCTGAATTTAAAACTGTCTTTGCCATTATACTGGTAAAAAGTCAACTTAAATGACAGGAGCTGGTATACCAACGATATCTAACACTGACACACCATTCACAATTTATAAAAAAAATCTGAACTTTTATTAACACTTCATTTAAATACGGAACTACCGGAAAACAGAGCACCATAACCTTTTGCTTACATTGCAGTATACTTAGAACCATTAGTAAAAAAGCAGGATTGTGGAGTCTGAGTCGGGGAACCAGAGTCAGTTTTGGGGGTAATCGTGTACTAGATTTACAGCTAACTGTTTCAGTTACTAATGATTATGTTAGACAAAAAGGAAAAACTTTATTAACTTAATGAAGTACAATTGAAATTACAGAAAGATATTTGAACGCTGATAGCCCAACACAATTTTCCAAGCGTAATGTTATTCAAATTGTAAATAAATAAGTATACTATTTTCTTTAAAACATATAAATCCTCTTATTTTATGTTCTTTACACGAAAAAGATCGACTAAATGTAAAAAGCAAATAGAAATGTAGCAGTCTCAACCACGTGTTTGGCGTGGACTTATCAGCCCCAAGCAGCAGGCAAATATTAGTTTATTTTATAATGCAGAGAAAATCCCCAAAATAGCAAACCTTCTAAAAACCAACTTGTTTACTTTCGGTCTACCTCTTCGATGAACAGAGATTAAGTTTAATCATTAATCTTCACTGCTTGCTACTTTACTTAACTGCTTATTCTTTGCATCATACTATACATTGTAGGAACATTAGTCATATTAGCAGCATTAATGACGTAAAGTTGGCTAGAGATAAAAAAAAAAAAATCGATGAGTTTATGCTATCATTTTATGAAAATCGACAGAACGGTTTTGGCGCTACGCGCGTAACAGACAAACAGAACGAAGGAAAGAAGAACAAACCCACCTTCAGCTTTATTATTAGTAGATATATAATTAAAACTATCGGGGCTCTTTAAATATTTACATTTTTACGAATTTTTCTAAAATTAAGAGATCAATTGAATCTGCAGTTTGAAGAAGGGAACGAAGACCGAAATTTCAAAATTGGGTTTTTTCGTGATTGTATATCTCCTACTGTGGATACACATGTTAGTGAGAAGAAAAGAACAAAAATCAACCTCCAACATTGATTGATGCAGCATTTAAATCTGTGAGTTGGTGGAAGAAAGGAACAAGTCAGGTCTTTGTTCCCTTCTTCCAACTAATTACGCAAACCTAAGGCTAGGGAGCAGCACTGTTGCCGTGAATCTTTATCATTTGGTTGGATAACAAATTCTATCATAACCTACCTATTTTGTTTTGATAAAAAATTCAGTTTTGAAATTTCTTAGTGAAAGTTCGCAAATATGTCATCCATTTTTAATAAACATATTTTTTGATTATTTTGTTGTCCTAATCAATTTTTTTAAATATTGTTACAATAATCTTTCATTAAACAAGGACTTTTTCAAACAAACATCATACCTGTAAGCTGTTTTACTTGAAAATCCCTATACCATCGCATTAGTTTGAAGAAGGGAACAAATCCAACGACTTTGATGGCCCGTAAATCCTTACATACAATAGATAAACTCAAAATGTAAAATACATCCAATTACTTTAAAGGTAGATAATGCTACAAATGAATCAGAAAAAAATAAAAAAAATAATTCAGTATTTTAGAAGGTTTTTTTCGATTTCCCGAAAAACTACTTTTTGGATTTGTTCCCTTCTTCAAACTGCCGATTCAATTATTCTCTTAATTTTGTCACAAAGGTATCAAAGGCGGATCTACAAATGTTATAAGGAGGGGCAATTGATTTTGTAACGCATCCTTTAACTACACATCTTGGTTTACAATTGTTCTCCTCATATGCTTTGGACTTCAATTATTTTAAGTGTTTACTGAACTATTTTTTTTTACTTAATTTTATTTTTAGATAGATTTTACAACACATTAAACATTCCTTTTTTTCACGGATTAAGTAAGCAGAAATGAATTCTTCAATACAGCTTGTTGAAAATTATGTTACCGTAAGAAGGTGTACTGTACATCCAAAATTATAAATGTTTCCATTTTCTCTTTTCGAACCACAAAAACCCGTTGGCATAATATCTGCATCCATTATACTGAAAAAACATAGCTGTTATTTTTTTTCCATAGCTATTGCAAACGATTAAAAAAAGAAAGATTTCTCCCTTCGGGGCGAGAGAATACGTCAGGTATTATAAATAAATGAGTGCGCTTCTTTCATGATGACGTCAATGGATTAATCGAATTGATCACTGTAACAGGTATATATATTAAACCAGAAGTCTTACTTTAAGAAAAACGTCAGACGATTGTATTTTAGTTCAAACGGTATTGTCATACGAGATATAATTTCTGTTTTTTTTTTAACTATAAATAAATGTTGTTTTAATTCATTTTCTGTTTCTAGAAAGAGAAATTCCTACTTTCAAAAAATGTGTCATGTCCACAATTTTTTTTTTATATTGATTACTCGAAAAAATAAAATAAAAGTATTCCTTTCATAACTGAGCCCCAGGATCCCAAAAATATCTTTAAATCTATAACTGGAAAATGCTTTTCAAAGCAAAAAACTTTAGTTAAAAAAAAAAAAAAAAAACTCTTCAGAAAAATATTGAATTGACTTTTTGTTGCATCTTTCTAAGTGAAATGCCCTCAACTTATCATTTCGATATTAATGTACCCCACTGGCATAAACTAATAATTCCTTACACTGTGGAAATACTGATTCTTATTCAAACTCAGTAAATAGAGCATTCTCTCCTGGTAAAATACTTTTCAGTGTTAATATTATACACCAGCTTGTTTTCTATTTCATAGATTATGAATTCACATTAGCTTTCTTTCTTTAAACTAAACTTTTATGTTATTAAAAACTTGGTTCGTGTTGTGAAACAGAGTTCAAAACAAAACTAGCGAACTGCATTTTTACCATCCTAACTTTTTGTTTTTTTTCCTGAATTACGTTGCATGTAAATGTTCGAGAATGTTTGTGTTTTAAATTATGATAGAGGAAAAAGGAATGCATTCCCTTGCTTATGCTTAGAATGCAGCCCCATTCACACGTTACACGTTATGCTTGCTGGTGACGGCAGAATTCTTTACATTTTAGTTCGAGCGAATATCGTAACAAATAAAAAAATCTTAAAGTCCCGTAATAAGCCTAACATAAGATTTTCAGTTAAAAATTCCATCTAATTCGCAATTGTTTTCCCTTAAAGCCTATAGGATTTGCAATTGATTTATTATAGCACGATAACATCTCCCAGGCCAAATTACATATTTCTTGGACCATTATTCTTTGCAATGAGCAAGTAAAGGCTATTTACACGTTCGGCAAAATTTGGAGTTCTATTCGACAAGTTCATAGTCTACGCCTTCCCAAAAATTTAAGTTCACGACGCCTTTGCGCACATTAGATTTATTTAGTTGAAACACTATGTCTAGTTAGGGCCCTGCTCCACATCAACAGAAAACGCGACCGAAACCGAAGGCAGAAACCGAAAATCCGGGTACTTTCCATAGGAATACCATTTAATTCATTTTAAGTTTCTGTTTTATTTTTCTGCTTTACGTCGGAGCAGGGCCCTTAGAGTGGCAGACATATTTTTACTTGCAACGTGTAAGGAGTAGTTTTTAGCTTCTGATTTTACTGTGAAAAACAATAACGTTCAAATGCAGATTAATTAATTTATTCAAGTACATATCTCAACAGTTGGTTCTACTGGGTTTGCAGACATAAAAGTCTCAATGTTAAACATTTTATAGATAAACTACTCCTACACATTCCTCAAGAATAAATACATGGGAACAAATCTACAGCGCATTCGTTAAAGGACACGGTTGCAGAAGATTTCCGACTTTACCTCGTTCCGTGACAAGTCTCAGAAAGGGGAAAAAAAGTCCTGGATCCGCCTTTTCCGCCCCATCTGGGAGTTCTAATGAACGACCGGAGATTTATTCCTGTGCCCGGATTTCAATTAACTTTGGCAAACGCTTGCTTAAAGAAGTACTGGAGGAAGCTCAAAACCCGAGTTTACTGAATGCGACATTTTAATCTCAACTCTAAACACTTCTTAGCATAAAATATTTATTTTTGAAGATAAGTTGACAAAAAAAAATCTAGATAAACTAACAGGTCAAAAAAGATTGAACAAAGAAAAATCGAAAAGTTCTCAGAAGAGTGCAACGAGGTTACAGTAGAAATAAAGATAAAGGGTAGCTTGGTTACACTGTAAAAACCGTTGTTTTTACAGTATGATACAAGTAGCAGAGGTTCCAGTTTAAAACCAAAATTCACAGTAATAAACTAAAACTAGCAATTTTACATTTTAAAACTGTAAAGCAACAATTTTACAGTTTATTATCACAATTTCACAGTTTATTACCCCACATTAGCTGCATTAGCCTGTAAAAAAGACAGTATACTACTGGCAGCAGAGGTTCCAGTTTAAAACTGTAAAATGCACAGTAAAAAACTGTGAAACTAGCAATTTCACAGTTTATTTCTGTAAAACAGCAATTTTACAGTTTATCAGTGTAAAATTAGCAATTTTACAGTTTATTCCGTAAAATTAGTAATTTTACAGTTTATTACTGTAAAAGCAGCAATGTTGAGTTTGTTATAATAAAATTGGCTGTATAATACTGTAAAAACAACATCCATTCTTTACAGTGTAGGTATAAAAATTGTGTAAGCAGTAAATTTGAAACTTTCCTGCTTCAACAACTAATCTTATGTTTAAGAAGTCCTAGTAGTTAAATAAAAATTAATTTTAAAAAATGCCGGCCCAATTTTACATTGTGAGATCGATTGCCGATCCTATATTCAGATACATTTCGCTGGTCAGAACTTATATAACTTGAAAGACTATTATTTACTGCAACAGCAATACCTTTTCCCTGTCAAACCGAAATCATGATGTCTTCATCCTATTGGGTAGTGGAATGCTGTGAGTTTTCCCGAGTTAAATAATGTTTTAGGAAGCAGATTATACTCGTAGTATATACTTTCTATCAAAGGCGTGCGAAATAAATTAATTCAAGAAAATTATAGAACAGTTTAAAAAAAAAGAATCATTCATTTATTTTTCAAACAAAATACTTTAAAACTTGAATAATCAAAGTTGTAATACCTGAAAATTTACAGCAAAGTCAGTTGAAAGGATTAAATTGCGTTTCATAAGATTTTTATAATGAGATACTTTAAATCAGTGGTGATTCAAGGACTATATGTGGATCGCGAAGATGACCCTATGTGACCCGTTATAATGTTCAATGTTACGAAACGAAAACTATGTTCGGAAACCTTCCAAAACAACAAGTCATCTTTGTTACGTAAGAAGAGTGGAGCCACGTACAGTTGGAACAAAACAGATGGAAACTCTATATAATCAAAAGAAGCCTTTAGTATTGATAACACCATGCTGGGTTCTATATTTTCCCCTCTTTTTTATACTTTCCCATGTAATCATGAAAAAAATCAAAAGTTTTTTTACAGTAAAAAATAGATCGTAGGGTTACAAGTGAAACACACTAAGTCAAAAAACATGATTTTGAGAAAACGCTGATCAAAAAATTTGTATTTAAACTTCTTTAGAATTGACATAATTAAATCAAATTAAATTATAGTAATGGTATTTTTTGGTTATTACGAACCATTCTTGACTCTGGCATGCTTATTTGATATTATTATCCCCAACATGATAATGGTAGGGCATTACTAATTATCATTAATTATAAGACTTAGTGTGTTTCACTAGTATAGCATTGCATAATAAAGATATGACTTAGTAGGTTTCATCAGTAGAAATAGCTCATTTTTGCGTGTAAGATAAACTAAAAATCTGAAAACGAATAATTTTGACTTAGTGTGTTTCACTTGTAACCCCACGAGATGTTGTTTCACAGTATAATACAGCTTATTTTACAGTAATAAACTGTAAAATTGCTAATTTTACAGTAGTAAACTGTAAAGTTACTAATTTTACATGGTAAACTAAAATTGCTAGTTTACAGTAATAAACTGTAAAATTGCCAGTTTTACAATTTATTTGCCGTTTTTATTTACCTCATTTTACCGTTTTCAATTGGAACCTCTGCTAACAGTATTATACTGTTTTTACTTTCTTCTATATCTATTATATAGAAGAAAGTATTGGTTTCGTGAAAATTTTCGAATGTCGAATTTTGACGGATTTGCACGTTTTGAGGTGCGCTGAGTCCATTTCGACCATTTTTGGAAAATGTCTGTCTGTGTGTGTGTCTGTGTGTGTGTCTGTCTGTGTGTCTGTCTGTGTGTGACCAGTTTTTGTGGCCGCGCTAGAGCAAAAACTACTGCATGAAATCGAACAAAAATTTTTTCACATATGCACCACCATGTGAACTGGTGCACCTGACTTTGTTTAGCGAATTTCTCCAAGGGGGGTGGAGCAATCGCACGTGTTCTGCGCGTGGGTGATTACTATATCTCAGGAAGTAACAGGCGGAATCAAACGAAAATTGGTCCATAGGTAGACCCTACCAAGTACAGGTGCTGATTTAATTTGTGTGTCAGTATCTTGAAGGGGGGTGGAGAAATCGCACGTGTTCTGCGCGGGGGTGGATTGCTATATCTCAGGAAGTAACAGGCGGAATCAAACGAAAATTGGTCCATAGGTAGACCCTATTAAGTACAATCGCTGATTCAATTTGTGTGTCAATATCTCAAAGGGGGTGGAGCAATCAAAAGTGCTTATTTTGTCATTGCACCTACTGTATCTCGAGAAATATTGCTGAGATTTGAATGAAATTTGGAATAACACTAACCCAATAAAGAAGCAAGCATCGATTAAATTTTGGCGCCAATCGCCCCAGGGGGAGGGTGGGGTGATTTTTGCGCTTAGTCAACAATGCGAAAAATCAATTCATTAAAAAATCGCTTTCACGCTATTTAATTATCAAAACAGCTGAAAACTTTCAATGATTTGAAATTTTTAACTGTTGCCAATTTCTTTTTACTAACAAATAAAATGTTTGCAATTAATCTAAACAAGGCTTTTGCAATGATTTCCAATTTCGCACATTGATTCTGCATTTGCAGGGTTATTACGATAATTGGGAAATTGGAGCTGTCTCCAATTATTCGGGCGAGTACGTATTTTATTTTGTAACTGGAATTCATAAGATAGATATAGAAGAAAGTTTCGTGACGGCCACGACAGCTAGTTTTAACAATATAATACAACTAATTTTATTGTAAAATTGCTAATTTTGAAGTAAAAAACTGCAAAGTTGCTAGTTTTATGCTAATAAACTGCAAAATAGCTAGTTTTACAGTTTATTATTGCGCTTTTACTGTTTTAAACTGGAACCTCTGCTGACAGTATTATACTGTAAAAACAACAGCTTTTTTTCTCTAGTATATAAGTTCGGGCCCGCGAGGCTCATCTTAACAAGTTCCGTGGCCCTCGTACGAAGAAAGATTGGGGTATGGGCACGTCTGTTTTAAATACGAGTAATTCTGCTAGACGTACAAGTACTGCATCTCAGTTACAGGAACGATTTTCACGACAAACATCAAAAACATACATAACAGCTAATGAATCAACATTACAGAATATGAGTTTTAATTAAAAGCACGAAGAATAAAAAGTTTTTTTTTATTGAATAAAAAAGGAATCATAGGAAATACGATCGGAATACGTATATAAAAACGACAACGAAAGTCATTTGGGAACGACTTAATGATAACAGCAAATGGCATCAGTTCATTTCGAACTACCGAAACGTTTCTTAATGATCGAACGTTCATCGAACTCTTTTCATTAGAACTCATTAGTGAACAGACGTTACTGGCTACAACCTTAAGGAAACTTTCGAATGATTTAATGCTGAGCTAATGAAAGCTTTAGGAAACTTATAAAACTAGATTTCATTCATTAAGAATGCTCCTATAAATCACATAATTAACTTATATACCTAAAGTATTTACTGTATTTTTGAGTTGGAGCAATAATATAATTTTGTAAACTATATTTTGTATTTTTGTTATGCATTTTGTAATTTTCTGTAACACAGTTTTATATTCCATTCTTTTGACTTCAAAATATAATTTCAATTGTATACAGCAGCTTATTATGTGCCTTGGCTTAATCTATATTTCATTTTGGTTAATCCATACTTTCATTAATTCGGATGACCTGGATTAATGAGGTTCTACTGTATGCATATGTATATATGAGGGGATACATATGAGGGGTGCATGTGCGCATGTGAGTTAGAGAAACTTTATTTGAGTCTATTACGTTTACATTTTTACATTTTCATTACTCCTGGTAATCTCAAGTGCTACAGTCTACAAGATGACAATTAAGTGGGAAAGTCCTTTATTTTAAAATCGGCAGAATACAAAAAAATACTGCTACGTTTTAGAGTTCAGAGACATTTTAGTTATTTATATAAGACTCAAATTATAAACCTTTTCAGCCAAATTCTACTGACAGCAAGTACAGCAATCTTTTTCAACATTAACGTGGCAGTACATTTTAGAAACTAAAAAAAAAAATATTTTCAATTCAACTCTATACTTTTGAATAAAATAGGGATGTATTATTGCTCATTTCTTGCAATAAATTACTTCTTTGAGCTAGTATCACAATTTTAGTTTGTTCAAGATGTTCACTTTCGTGTTTTTCATCGCAGTCTTGTCCATGTACTTTGACACACCAGCGACCTCATTTTCAATTCAAACCTAAATTGAATCCCAAATTACACGTAGAACAATCTACCGAAACACAATCATCTCATCACGAAATCGATTCGCAGGTAAAAAGTAAATTAAATAGAAACCAGAAACAAAAGCACGCATATTTAACCCATTTTGACAGAGTAAAAATCCAAACTCATTTAAAATGACTTCACTTCTAACGGTAAAATATACGAGTTTCCATTAAAGACATAATTTGTAAGCTATCTCCATATACAGGGTGTCCACTCCAATCGTGGACCAATAGCTAATTTCTAAACCGTTAGAGATACGCATATAGTTTATTTAGGAAAAAATCTCCAAATTATGAAAGGAATTTTGGGTCTATTCAATGTTTTTCAAAAAATCAAATTTTGAAAGAGTTACGAAATTTAAATTTTTATACATCCAGCCAGTCCTATCAATCATATTTAGTAAAACATTCTTGACACTGTAACGTTTAAAACTAAAAAAAAAATCACTCTTCTACGACAAAAATTGACCGAGTTATGACGTTTTGAAAAATCAAGATTTTGAAAGATTTCGCATACGGTCCCTTAAGCGATCGCTCGATGACGTCATGAAATAATGCAAAATCTTGATTTTTCAAAACGTCATAACTCGGTCAATTTTTGTGGTAGAGGAGTGATTTTTTTTTAGTTTTAAACGTTACAGTGTCAAGAATGTTTTACTAAATATGATTGATAGGACTGGGGGGCTGAATAAAAATTTAAATTTCGTAACTCTTTCAAAATTTGATTTTTTGAAAAACATTGGATAGACCCAAAATTCCTTTCATAATTTGGAGATTTTTTCCTAAATAAACTATATGCGTATCTCTAACGGTTTAGAAATTAGCTATTGGTCCACGATTGGAGTGGACACCCTGTATTATTTCTCTAAGCCGAATCCTATACCCGGTCGAAACTCGCTCATTTCTTTATCGAATTGCAAGAAAATTTATGATTTTGAAGCTTATCCCGCGGGCTATTGACGAAAATTAGACCCACCCTCTAAAAAGTGTCGGTTCGTTTTTTATTCGAACTTCAATTTTTGGGCACAAAATTGACTCTATCTAGCGAAATAATTGTCGTATCGTCTCCATTTCGATTTCATTCGAAAGATTAAAAAAAATGCGTTCTTTAGAACGTTTCTCCGCTAGCGTCGCGTAACGAGAATCTCGAAAATCCACGTTTAAGCGACTTATAAGCGATTGAAGTTTGAAAAAGTTAAATTTTTTGCTCAACTGTCAAAATCGTTACATTGTTGTTCAAATCAATTTTAAATGCGACATTTCAAGCCAAGGCTTAGCTCGGTAAACCTTAATTGTAACTTTTATTGTTTCAAAATACTATGGTAGTTTTGCGATAACGTTAGTATTTAGTTCAGTAGCCTTGGGTATTTGATTTTAATATAGGGTATCACTTTTGTAGTAGTTGTAAAAGTGAACGTGTCTTTGATCTCTTTGAAAAGTTGTCAGAACGACGGCAGTAGATGGCGATGTTGTGCAAATGAAGCCAATAAAAATTGTCGTATTAAATTTTAAGTTTAGAGTTTTTTTTTTTTTTTTTTTTTTGCGGAATTCCGCACGGGTCACCTAGTTCACATATGTTACTTTTCGTATCACGACTATCTCACAATACGCGAGCAGTTTTACACGTTTACTCTCGACAACACACCTAATGACTGCTGTTAGTCTCATAATTCCAGTTTCAAATTAACTTTCAGAACGAATGGCATCCTTTGACACGTGTGATTTATATTAGCCGAGAAATTTTTCCATTTAAAACCAAAATATTCCACCCGCTTTCGTAATTATTTGATAAGAACAATTCCGATAAAAATAATTCTGGAAATGAAACGGTGCCGAAAGCCTTTTTTCTCCCCAATTATTTTCCGGAAAAGCGTTTGATTTCTCTGAGGAGAAATTCACAGGTAGGCTCGATATCGTATTTTTCTCAGTTCTGGGTTCTGCGAATTGTTCGTCGTCTATCTGAAAGAATAAGATAATAATGGCTGATTTAAGTTTTATTGCCTGCGCTAAGGATGAGCAGAAAAGACTCTCTATTCAATAAATGTTTGAAAAGATTATGGAATTTTGTCTATATATTGAGAAAACTAAAACATGTAAAATACGTTTCCCAATACCATGCTAATTTGCCTAGGCATTAAGAAAGACTAAATATATTTGAACTGGTAATACTATTATTTATTGCATTTAACCGAGTTCTTTATTATTATAACTATTATTATTGCTGTTATTATTTTTATTACTATAATTATTATTTATATTACTATTATTATTATTATTATCATTATTATTTATATTACCATTATTATTTATATTTATCATTATTATTTATATTACTATTATTATTACTATTATTTCGAATATTATATTATTATTATTATTATTATTATTATTATTATTATTATCATTTTTATTATTACTATTATTATTATCACTATTATTTTTTTTACTTCTTTTATCATTATTATTACTATTATTAGTAGTAGTAGTAATTGTATTATTATTAATAATAATATTATTAAGTTTCATCTCCTATCGGTTTTAAAAGCGAATTAACTGGTTTAAACTAGTTTTATTTGACCTGTAGAAGGTTACAAACAAAAAGGTTACAAAGGAGAAACTTTATCTCTCCTGCAGGCAATTTTTGAAGTGCAGTTTCAGTGTTTACCATTCACCCCATACATGGTGTACTTTGGGGTGAATGGAAACAGACAATTTCGTCGCTCTGCATATCTTGTAGGAGATTGAATGTTGATGTAAATTCCGTTTTAACGTGTATTTTGAATAAATATAGCAAGCAAAATATAATTTTTTGTCTAATCTTTCTTTTAAAGTGATGTCAGTTTACATTTTGAGGATTCACCAATCGCATACGACTTACACGCCGTATCAGTCTCTGGGGTAAAAGGTAACACGCGGAAGCAACTTGATTTTATTCCCAAACAAACATTAAGTCAAATTTTTCATACCCAGCTACTCTCAGAGAATGCATGGACACAATGCGCAAAATTTTATCTTTCCTCTAGCTTATTACCCGGCGTTGACCAGGTGCTTATTAATACAACATAGCTCTAAAAAAGTATTTGATTGTTCCAAGTTAATTTCAACATTAATTACAATTGTTTTTAACTTACTTCATGCTATAAGGAAATAGGTGAGCCTTAAATTGATAGTTCATTGTTAATCGTAATCTTTGTTAGAAAATACTCATATTTCAATGTGTTACATTTTATCGATTTGTATGCTTAAGGGCTTATATATTCAAAATTGAAAGAAAATGGCCATTTTGAGACAAAAAATTTGAATTGCGAGCTGTTTGGATTTTTTTTTTAATTTAAAAACCCCGCCTATGTGAATTCTAGTGCATCAAGGAGCCTCCGTGCCAAATTTGATGAAAATTCAACGAAAATTGTGGATTTGTCTAAGGAAAAACATACATACATACATACATACATACATACATACATTTATATATATATATAGATTATCTAAAGTAAAGGCAACCATTTAAAGTGAAAAAATTAAAATTCTGTTTCCATTCACCCCAACTGACCCTCCCACATTATTGACTTTTTCAGTTTCGCTCAGATTCATTCTTATTCAACTACGTTTACAATATTTTATGAAACACGATGCTTGAAAAAATTTTATAAACGCAGATCCTGGATCGGAATAAAAAGGAAACGATTGCGCAATATGAGGAGAGTATGTTTCAACGATTTTCAACAGAGAAAGCCTAATTCTGTTAAATGATTATAAGAAGGCACCGAAAAAAAAAACTTTTTTTTTTTCTTTCTTCTTAAAACTTCAAATTTCTAATCGAGTGGAAAGTTTTTGTCAGTATATTCACAAAAATTCATTGAACTGAGTTAATATCTTCAGTAACCTCTGGGGCCGTTCATTATACTTTTTTTTTCAATATTTGAAGAAAAAAGAAAGAAGAAATTGGATTCCTTAGTTCCAATAGTGCCAAAACGTTGCATATGGTATCCTTACAATATGTATACATTTTTATTCATGTGGATCAATGGCTTCAGTTACTTCTAGGGCCGTGCATTACACAAATTCTTTAATTTTGTCGTTTTTTTCCCAATACTTTTCATTTTTTGAATAAGAAATTCTATTTCGTAATTCCCAATAGTGCCGAAAAGTTGCTATATAATATCCTCAGAGAGTGTGCCAGTTTTTATTAATGTGGGTAGAACCTCTGGGTCCGTTCGTTATTTAAAAAAAAGGAAATCTTATCAATTTTTCATTATTTTTTTAAAATAAAAAATTGGATTACTTAGATCTAAAAGTGTCGAAAATTTGCACACGCTCTAGGGATACCATACGGTCGTCACTATTGAAATTAAGGGTTATAATTTCTGAGTTAAAAAATGAAAAGTATTGTAAAAACAATAAAATTAACCCATTTATGCCCAGGTAGCCTAAAAACGGGACGCTTGTTAATTACTGCATACAAAAACCATCATTCATATATCATGGAATATCATTTTACTAAAGCTGTTTTTCACTAGTTAAATAGTCTTTCTTCTTAGGAAAGCCAGTTAGAACCACTATTTGGGCATCAGGGTTTATTTATTGACAACTATTTTCAGACAAATCTGTCAAGCAACGATCTAGCATGGGTAGCCACAGAAAGTAAGATTTTTTGCGAACTTATTTTTCATAAAATTAAACTATTTTAAAAAGATTTGTTAAAATTGATCACAGATGCCTTCTGTAATGTTACTTTGCAAAAGTAAAGACAAGTAAGGTCGAATTTTGCTCACATATCTGCAAAATATCCCATAAACAGGACATTAAATAACTCAATAAATATGGCAACGGCGAACTATTTTAAGCCTAAAATGTATGTAAACCATTCCAAGTACGAGTTTTAAGCAGATAAAAATTGAAAATAATCGTTAGAAAAAACTTGGGCATAAATGGGTTAAAGAATTTTGTATAATGAACTGCTCTAGCAGTAATTAAAGTCATTGACTCACATGAATAAAAATTGATACCTTCTCTAAGGGGACTGACTATATGGCAACTTTACGGCACTATAAGAACTAGGGAATCTACTTTTTTCTTTTTTTTAATTTTAAATATGAAAAATAATACATTTTGTATAAGTAATGGGTCCAAAGGCGACTGAAGATATTAAATCAGAACAATAAAATTTTGCACACACACTAACAATAACATAAGGCAACCTTTCTGCACTACTGGAAATTTGATATTTAAGGGAAAAAAACGTTTTTTCGATGCAGCCTAATGATTATGCGATCTGTTCAGCACGAACCATGGAAAAATAATAATAATCATTGCAGTGGGTTGCCTTACCCATTAAACTCGTCCGACATTGCAACATCTGACTCGCAGTGTATTTCAAACACTGCGATTTCTTTTTCTTTCAAAAGTATTTTATTTTTATCGGCGTTTATAAAATATCCACATTAAGTGGCAAAAACGAGGGGAACTCCATCATTTCATAAAATAAATTTGTGTGAAATAAAAATGCAGTTATTCTTCAGTCCCCTTATAATATTTCTTTTCGGTAATTATTAAATGAAGAAAGAAGCTCGAATCAACTAGAACTAATTTTGCAGGCTGACTTATAGCCAATTTCCATGTCATAAAGTTATTTTCTTGACTCACTAGCTGCATTTTACTTTGGAAATATGACATTAAAATGGCGGGCGAAGCGGTTTGTATTCGATAACTGGAGGAAATGTAGAAAGAGAAAGAAATATTTCTGGAAAATTAATCACATCTTGAATTGTTGATAACATATGAGTTTTCTAAGACAGATAAGGAAACTCGCTTATTGTTCCGTTTTGATATCTCGGACAATTTATTTTGAAGTAATTTTCGAATCGTTTGCGGTTACTAAAACATTTATAAGGAACTTCTCAAACGCTACTAGATTTTATTTGGTGTAATTGTTCAATTTTAAATATTGAAACTCATTTTAGGAATAGCTAGAATCTGAATTTTTAAGAGAGTAAAATGGTTGCTTTTGGCAAATGATAGTTTCTTTCAACGTAAAAGTTTCGCATTTACACATAAAATTATTTCTAATAAAAAGCGAAGTTCAAATAAATTGATAAATAAGTAAATAAATAAATAGATAAATAACTAAAAAAACTAAGTAGTATAATAAACTATAGACACACACTTAAACCGAAATCTAATGCCAAGTATGCGATGGAACGGCCGTCAGATAATATTCACGTATGGTGAACAACTTTTTAATAAATATAATAAATAGTAGTATTGGTAAATCGATACTATGCGATTACTATTTGCACATTTTTGTTAAAGACCCACAATGCAAAAAAGGAACTTTTGTTTTTACAGAGTTAATACTGTCAGCCGAGGTTCCAACTTAAAACTGTAAATTGCACAGTAATAAACTGTAAAACTAGAAATTTTAGTTTATTACTCTAAAGTTAGAAAGTTTACAGTTTATTGCCGTAAAATTTAGCAATATTATACTGCAAAAATAACAGTATATTACTAACAGCCGAGGTTCCAGTTTAAAACTGTAAAATGCACGGTAATAAACTGTAAAATTAGCAATTTTACAGATTATTACCGAAAAATTAGAATTTTTTAAAGTTTGTTACTATAATATTAACTGTGTTATACTGTTAAAACAACATTCATTTTTTACAGTGTAGCAGGAGCTTTATAAAGTTTCAGTTAACATTTTCAGTTGCAAAAGAATCGACTTATTAAACAATTTTTATCATCTTTGGTAGCTTGAATCCCTAATCCCTACGCATCAGAAGTCTAGATACAATGCATTACCTCTCTTAATATTTTTGTTCTATTTACATAACATTCTTAATCATTTTAGGAAAAATTAAACACTGTCTTTGACATATTTTATAGAGTTTGTTACAGTTGGAAATAAATCTTTTTTTCTTTTTTTTTGTGCAAACTTACAAGTATTGAAGAACACAATAAAGCTTTTTATTTTTTCCCCTAAAGCATAATATAGTTGAAGAGATTAATTCTTCAATTGTAAATTTTGTTGTTATGAAATTTTACCAAACGTAAGTTGTAACAACAAAAAATAAATTAACCAGATAATCACTTTTCGTATGAAACGTATTATATTCATTATTACTGCTTATTAAAACTGAGTTAACACATAAAGACAGCATGTATTTGCGCATTACAAATTTTTACAAAAGGAGTCAAGCGCCTTGCAATCTGCATGTGTAATGATACCTTTTATGTTTGCTCTCGGCAGTACCCCTTCTCCCCCCCCCCTCCCACAAAAAAAGTTGTGTGAACAAACTATTTAGTTATTACGAAGCAAAAGTACCAAAAGCATTAATGTTTGAATTGTACGTTTTGTTATTTTTATTACTTTAGGCGGATACGTTTCCAGACTTATATCTTAATTATCTTTCAAGACAGTTATGTTAAGTTTTCTTCAAGTGAGGCAAAGAGGTGGAAGTGATAAAGTTTAAAACGTTGCAGATAACCAGTGTTTCGGCGATATTGTACGTAAATTGTATTTGTAGACTGTAAATGAAAACAAATTTTCTTAATGAAAATCATTTATGTAGTATGCTCATAATTTACACATCATGATTGCAATGATCATTAAAAGCTAACCAATATAGATATTTTGTATTAGGAACCAATACACCAATACCCCTTTTTAAAATGACAATTTTCTTTTGCGAGAGCTCTGCGAAAATCGAACCATCGTATAACCAAAGTAAATAAACAGAAGAACGCTGAATTCTTCTGAAGAGTTGAGAGGTTATGCGGAGTCTCGCAGACGATTTTTATATCATTCGGAATTCAAGGCTAGACTATGACATAACATCCAATACAAATACTGTAAAAATAGGAGAAACTCTATTCTGTTGCGGGGCCTAGTAGGTGTTACAATAAAGCATGATTTAGAAAAAAAAATGATACCCTGCCAAGGATATTGAAATTCACACACACTCAAAACTTTGAAAACAACTTACTTTTACTCAAAACTTTAAAAAAGTCCACTTACCTCTCTTTGCTTCTCACTACCTTTATATGTAATCATAAAAAGTTAATGAAAGCCAAGGGGCTCTTTAAAGCTCTTAATTTAACGAAATAACGTTCTTATTTGAACTTTTTTTTATTTTATTACGAAGTAACTAAATTTAATCATCATGCCTTCTAACAAATTGAACATCATTATTATATCTTTAAAAATTACCTTCTTTAAGAAACTAAATTACCGCAAAAAAATTGTCGAATCATGCTTGGGTTTTCATGAAAATGATGTTTAGTTACACAGTTAAAGTTAATTGTTGAAAACTAAAAGATTTTTTTTTATTACAGACATTTAAAAAAAAGACGAAGTCACAAAGCAATTTTTAAATTTATTTTTATTAACTACTTGGATCTTTTTCAAATTATAAATATCAAAAAGATTAATCCTTTCTTTTAAGAAGAAAAAAAATCATAAGGAGTTTTTATTAACTTTTATTAACAACTTTTCAATAAAATGACTCATTAGAGCTTTTTCTCAGACTATTATATTTTCTACCCGGTATCATTCCAACATGAATGATTTTTCTTACTATTTCCACTGTGTTATTTCTTATTGATATTGTTCATTTAATGTTTTACATTACCTTTGTCGGTATGTTCTTGATATTAAATTTGGTATGCTACGTATGCAAGATGCAACAGTTTTTCTTTTATTATTATTATTTGTAATTTAGATATGGTATCAAGGATCAGCTTGCTTATGTTAAAGATATAGGTTATACGGCATAGAATGAACGTAATTCTTATAATTTATTGACAGTTACGCTTTCGAAGAGTTTGAATTTAATTGATACAAATTTATGTGTCTATATCACTAAAAATAAAGCTTTTAACAGTTCTAAATTATTAAAATTTTAAAAAGTTTGTAGCGATTTTAAGAAACATAAAAATAATGTTGTTATATCATGAGTAACATGAATTTGTTACGGAAGAACATTTTTGCAATGGCTAATGTAGACAAAACAAAGACTAAATAATCTGCTGAATCATAATTCGAGAAAAATAATTGCATTCATTTAAATTACTATTTAATTGCGATAACAGTAAATGGATCTTAAGCCTTTTTTCTTTGATATATTTATTTGTTCGTATTCATTTTCATTTACTTACAGCCGTGATCCGCGTCTAGATGGCTCGTCGCGCAATTCGCTTTTGAGGCCACTCACTATTTTACGTCAAGTATACAAGCTTAGACGGCAGCTTAAATAAATTTTTCGGCGGTATAAAAATTACTGAAATAAATATTGATGTCTTTGTACATCTATCTATTTAAATCAATCGAATATAGAGCTATGACTGTTCTTATCTATCTCTACAACTATCACTCTATGTACATCAATCATTGTATTTATCTAATAATGCCATTTTATCAATCTACATCCAGTTATATATTTCTATCTACATTTAGCTATTTATCTAAAAATCTATGTCTATCTATCTATCTATATATTTTTATCTACCTATTTTCTTTTTCCTATATTGATACATCTATTAAGCTTTACATAATTATAAAGTATATATCTATAGACAAACTAATTTCAAGATTAATCTTTGTCAAATACAATTATTCCTAATTCACAATGATGTACACTTATTTCCAAAGCAGAATTGAATTCTTCGAAACAAATTTATTGTTACAGCTTCTTAACAATTAAAATTATGTTTCATTATTTTTAATAATACACTAAAAGACTCTTAGAGAAGGGTGAATTAATTATTTGTTTTATGTTTATCACTATTTCTATTTTACTTATTCATTCGTAAATTTTTCAAAACCAGAGGAGAAAAATGATAAAATTAGAATGTTGGTTACGAAATCTGTGCTTCGAAATTTAAAAAAAAGAGGAAAGAAAGAAAAGCTTATAAGGGGAGTAATCAAATTTAAGGTAGGCGAACATCCTAAATATTTTTTTCTTCAATATTCATTACACCTTTCTAAAACCGAAACTGATTACTTAATATGACATTGGCTTTTAGAGCTTTATATCAGAGCAATATAACCAATAACCGTTTTCGCAAAGTTTCAACTCTCTAAAGTAAGTACTTTTTTCTAGAGCTGTTTGCGCAAATTAAAACTTTAAAAACGTGGCTTTGTCAAAATCAAGAAAGAATAAATAAATTTTAATTAAAAGTACACTGCAAAGAATGAATGTTGTTTTTACAGTATAATGCAGCTAATTTTATAGTAATAAACAGCAAAATTGCTAAACTAACAGTTTATTATCGTGCACTTTACAGGTTTTAACTGGAACCTCTGCTGCCAATATTATATTGTTGTGTTTACAGCATAATATAGCTAAATTTTACGGCAATAAACTAAAATTTCTAAATTTACAGTATGAAACTGTACAAAATTGCTAGTTTTACAGTTTCTTACTGTGCACTTCAGTTTTAAATTGGAACCTCGGCTGCCAGTATTATACTGTAAAAACAAAAGTTCATTTTTTGCAGTGTAGTGCATTTGCGTTCACTAAATTTCTTCTAGTTTTCTGAATAATTCATCGATTTTTAAAAAAATTGCGATTTAAAAAGAAAAATAGTGGGACTATCTAAATGTCTCAAATTCTTAAAACATTTTTTTTTTCAAAAACTAGGGTGCTCACTAGGGATGCACCGATTAATCGGCAGTACCGATTAATCGGTCATAATCGGCCACTTTGCCGGTTATTAATAATCGGTAAAATCGGGCCGATTAATCGGCCAAAAAATATTTTTCAAATACTATTCTTTAATGTATACCAACTCTGATGAATACTTTTATTAACAGTAATAATTATCCTCACAGCTGATATAAAAATTTTTAAAACTAATTCTCCTACTTTGAATCAATATACATAGACAATGTTGTCAACATTTTTAATGTGGCTTTATTTTTCTCCTTAGCACAGTGCTTTTAGATAACCGCTAATTTTCAAAGAATAAAAGTAGTGAATTAAATTGCTACTAATTATTAAAAATTATGAATCAAAAGTACTCCTAAAATTTGTTCTTAGAAATTACATAAAATATTGAAATTATTTTGTGAAAACTAGGAAAATGGAAAAAATCACTCAAAAATATAACTTACTATTTCTAAACTTGAAATTGTATAAGAGAGAAAAAAACAGTGATGGTAAAATTGGTAGTAGGAAAACAATCGTCCTTATCATTAATCGGCTCAGCCGATTATCAACAGTCGATTAATTGGTAATCGGTAATCGGCCAATTTGCTTATCGGTTCATCCCTAGTGTTCACCTACCTTAAAAATATTCAATTCCTTCTTTCTAGCTTCCACTTTTGTGGTTTCTTACATAAAAAATAAATAAATAAATCTAACCTAAAATCGACTCAACCTCTAAAGACTCTCCTTCCGAGAATCCCTAAAGAATTTCATCTGGTGGAAATGTATTACGAAAACTGGGCCAGAGAAATTATCGCATCTGGAATTATTAATGGGCTCGGAGAACCATTAAAGTACGCCTGTCATTTCATATGGCTGAAATTCCTTCTTTTGTTCCATTAAATGAGCATCATTGAAACGTGTTGCATTTCATTCAAGACAATTAGCTGGAGCAGGAGAAGGGTTTAGTTATATTGTTTGCGAGTGCAATTTTAAAGATGTTAGCAATTACGGTACCTCTTCTAATATCGATTTTTGAAAATTGAACATGTTAGGGTTATATATAACCCATAATCTTTTATACTTAATACAAGTGTAACAGTAAATATAATAAAAGTTACGAATTAAAGTTTATCACAATACCAATTTTTTAATACACTTTTAATAGTTTCACGTGTGGGCTTGTTTGTTTGTATGTATGTAACTCTGAATATGAAAGATAAAATTTAAGTTTTATGCAAATGTATATTTAATGCTATTATTACTATACTACAGGCTAAACTATATTACATGTTGATGTATTATAAGTGTTTCAGTTGTTTGTATGTAACTCTGAATAAAAGATAAAATTCAAGTTCTTTTCTAATATAAAAGTAATATATTTAATACTGTTATTAATACTAAAGGCTAAACTGTATTACATGTTGATGATAAGCGTCATAATACTTTATCAAATTACATAAGTAAGGCATCATTCAATTCCGTTTTAATAAAAAGTTTTAAAAAAAACGGGCAAGTAAAGAATTTCACTGAAAATAAATTACTTGGTTCCGAAGAATTAAAAGTTACAAATTGCACTGAACTGAATTTTAGGTAAAACTTTGTTCTCAGATTCACGTTTTAAAAACTTTTATCAAACTATTCCCATGTTTCAAAATCCGATAATGGTTTTTCTTCCTTAAAGTCTGATTTTAAAAAACATATGACATTGTTAGAAGTTCCAAATGAGTCACAATTGTAGATTAAAAAGATTGTCCACCCACCAACGACAGAGGAAGTATAACAAAAGCAAAAAGAGAAAATGTTGAAGTAAATTTTTAATTAATTTAACCTTATTAACCCCTTCAGACCTGGTGTCCGGTATACCGGACATCAACTTTGAACAGCTGCTAATCATTTAATAATTGACTTAATTACTTGATTCTTTTTGTAGTTGACAATTTGCAATCTGCTTGTTATTATCTGAACAAAAATTTCTGCTTTTGGGATTGGCAACATTCCCAAAAATGGATTGAGAAACTGGGATTGGGTTGTTTTCCCAACCATACACTCTCGCCGAAAAATGTTGCTTTTTTTCTGAATTTTCTAAAATCGTATGATCTTTTATTTATCATTTCAAATGCTTATATTATGTTTTGTTATTGTTTGGAGAATATTTTACAACAAAGTTTGAGTGATGTTTTATATATTTTTTTGCTGAAATATTAATTTCAAAATATGTATCTGGAAAATTCGACACGTCATAACTCTTTTAATTTTTTACTCACAAGTTTGAAATTTTGTTTGTGAGATGCTCTTAGCCATAGTATTTTGTGTACCAAATAAAAACATTTTTGGTTAACTATTTCATAATTCCGACTGAAGGGGTTAACAAAATGTACTTTATAATTACTACTAC